>BQNB010026544.1:2429-29169 GCA_026074375.1 Tanacetum coccineum | reverse complement strand
ACTACGTATTTTTTTTCTAGCTTGTAGCACTGGCATATATTTATTTATTATTGTTAAACTAATAAAACTTCACATACATCCACCAAACCCAAAAATTTCGCTTTTCTTAATTTTTACCCCAGGACTTAGTACAAAGGGAAGGCCAATATAAATAAAATGTTAATAAATGACCAAATTATTACCATGTCTAAATTTGATTTCAGATAAAAAAATTTAAAGTTTCGAATATTTGTGTTTATGCAAAATTTTTTATATATATATATATAAATATATATATATATATACATACAAGGTAAAATTTAAATTTCCCTTGTTTAGAAACTTGATAAATATGCATTTGACAAATCGAAGTTTATGCATCAATCAAGTCACGTGTATAGCCTAACCGCCTAAACTACAATTAAACATATTTATTTGTTACAAGCTTTTAACTGGACTTGGCTTGTTTCGTATATTAGACCAAATACTATGTCTAAATTTGAAATTCTGAGTTTGAACTTTTTTCTTGGATTCATGTTACAATCCAAAACTAAATACTCCACTTGATCTAATTTCCATATACAGAAAGATTTGCATGCATGATAATCATAAAGTTCAAGAATTTACCTAATGAGTTCCTTCTGAAGAGCACCACCATTCTTGGTTCTCCTGTGAGAAGTAGCACCAAAACCAGTAGTAACACCATAACTATCAGTCCCTTTACCCATACTCTCCATGACCCAATCACTACTAGCTTTAACTCCAGCTCTAGCACTTTCAGACAACTCAACCTTAACACCAGCGTTCTCACTAGCCGCAATCCCAGCAACCTGGGAAACTGTCAGTGTCTCACCACCTAGCTTCACAACAGGTTTCCTAAACTCAGCAACCATCTTTTTAACCTCATCTAAATGACTCCCTGTCAAAGCCTCAGCTGCTACACCCCAGTTTAATGGATCCTTAATGCACAACTCCTTTGCAACCCCATTTGCATGACCATTTTCCATTTTTAGTAAGTATTTGATAATCTTGCTTAGATCACAGACAACTCTTTGTAGGTGTGTTTAGTAATGTATATATATAGGAGGAATTGGAAAAGATTATATGGCTAGAAAATGTGTTGAGTGTAAGGAGCTAAGGATTGTGGCTTATATAGAAGTTTAAAGTGTTAGTAGGTAGCAATATTGCAAGGCAAGTGGTGGTGGGTTGGTTGATAATTAATCAAGACCATTGATTATATGTGATTTAGTCATTAACGGTGGAGATTATAATGATGAATGTGGGACCCACAAACGAAAGCAAAGAGAAGAAGTTAGGTCTGGCCTGCTATTTATTCAACGGCTGCAAATGTAAACAAGATTGGTAGTTGGTGGGTGTTTTTTATTTTATTTTTCTTCTTTTTACTCCATCCGTCTCATTTTTATTGTCCACGTTTTCTTTTTGGGATGTCCCAATTTAATTGTCCACTACTAAAAATAGATAGGGAAGTTTGATCAAGTTTACTATATTACCTTTGTTTGAAATTATTATTACAAACTTTAATTAAATAGCTAAGGGTAAAACTGTCTTTCTGTCAAAAAGTAAGAAAGAGAAAGCAGTAATAAATGCATTTTTCTTAAACTGTGTGTTTTTTGTCGGGGGACAATAATTTTGGGACGGAGGGAGTATATCTTATGTTTATCTATGCTCATGGTTCTAAAAGGCGCGTAATGGCGTCGTAAAAGTCTCGCAAAGGCGCGAGGCGCGACCTTCACGCCACGCAATAAACCAAGGCTTGTGTTTAAGGCTTGACGTGCGATGAGGAGTGAAAAAACGTGTTAAGACGCAATAAAACGTGATGCGTGAAGGCTTTTTTGAATTCAATTTCGATAAAAATCGTATTTTTATATAAAAATAAAAATGATTACATGCAAAAATAGTTTCTTGACTTTATTCCTTATGTATGTCACTTTTTGTAAACTCAATATATTTGTAATATGATATAAATATATAAATTTATAAATATTTTCATATTTTGTGCTGCCTTAAGTCACGCATCAAAAACGCCATGACTCGTCATGGCTCGCAAAAGCGTGAGGCTTGGCCATGCCGCCACACCACGCATCACGCTATTTATAACCTTGTCTATACTATATAAAACGTTTACACCCTAGAGGTGAGTTATTTTGGCATACTAGTTTCTCCCTATATACCAAGGGACAAATCTAGACCATCCATTTCATTAGATTAAAAAGACAAGATTTAAGATTAAAAAGACAAGATTTAAGATTAAAAAAAAACATGGAATGACCAAAAGTATAAATTTACTAAAACTCACACTAACCACTCCCTCATTGACTCTTTTTTGTAGAAGTGGGCAAATATCTTGCCCCAAATTGCAATTAGTAATTAACCTTTTTGACGATTTTTTGTATGTTATTTTTTACGTTTTTGTTCGTTTTTTTAACATTTTTTTTTAGTTTTATTACGTTTTCATTACGTTTTCGTCCGCCTTTCGCACTTTTTTATTCGTTTTCGTACACTTTGCGTCGCGTTTTTCGTAGTTTTAGACGCATTTTTTGTTTTCTTTTTTTAGACGTTCTCGCACGTTTTCTTATGTTCTCGCACGATTTCTTACGTTTTAGCACGTTTTCGTCCGTTTTCGCACGTTTTCATACGTTTTCGTCTGTTTTCACCCTTTTTCTTTTGTTTTCGTATTCGCACGTTTTCTTTCGTTTTCACACGTTTTCGTTCGTTTTTGGACATTTTCTTACGCTTTCGTCTGCATTTGCGCGTTTTCTCGCTTTCACGAGTTTCGTCGTCGTCCGCGAGTTTTTTCCGACATTCGCGCGTTTTCGTCGGCATTCTCGCGTTTTCACCGGCATTCGCGCGTTTTCGTCAGCTTTCGCGCGTTTACGCCAGCTTTCGCGGGTTTACGCCAGCATTCGCCGGTTTACGCCAGCTTTCGCGCGTTTCGGCCAGCTTTCGCGCGTTTCTACCAGCGTTCGGGCTTTTCGACCAACTTTCTCGCGTTTCGGCTAGCTTTATCACGTCTTTCGACAGCGTTCTTGCGCAGTTCTAGGCCAAGGTGTGCTGCTGATTTCGGCTTGCGGTTGCCACGTTTCGGCCAGCGTCTTGCTCGTTTCGCTATTCGTATCGCGCGTTTTTTTTCGGCCATCGTTCGCGCGTTTCGACCAGCGTTCGCGCGTTTCGGCCAGCCTTCGCGCGTTTTGGCCAGCCTTCGCGCGTTTCGGCCATCGTTCGTGCGTTTCGGCCAGAGTTCGCGCGTTTACGCCAGCTTTCGCGCGTTTTCGCCAACATTCTCGCGTTTTCGCCAGCAATCGCGCGTTTCTCCAGCTTTCGCACGTTTCGGTACGCTGTCGCGCGTTTTTGTCAGCTTTCGCGCGTTTTCCTCAGCCTTCACGCGCTTTCTCGTTTTAGCGCGCTTTCCCGCTTTCGCACGTTTTTGTCTGTTTTCTTATGATTTCGCACATTTTTGTCGGTTTTTGTACGTTTTCGTCTGTTTTCGCATGTTTTCGTACGTTCTCTTTTGTTTTTGCACCTTTTCGTCCGTTTTCATACGTTTTCGCCCGTTTTCATATGTTTCAGTCCGTTTTCTTATGTTTTCGTTTGTTGTAACATTTCTCATTTTCAGGTTATTTACAACTTTAATAAATTCCATTATTTATTTTTAGAGTTTTACGCGTTCGCTTTTAATTATTATCTTAAAGTTAAATCGCGTAAACTAAAAATCAACGTTCAATGTAAACGGACATCAAACAAATTAAAGTTTACATCAAGCAAGTGTTATATGATTATTAGGAGTATAATTTATAACTTTTCATAATTTATTTTTGTTGGTTACGTAAAACGCTTACGTTTCGCAATAAATTACATTCGGTCATACCCGGAAGCACCTTTACCCATCTACACTCAAACAAATACCCACGATTATACCCAATACCCAAAATTCACTTATTTTGCTTACCTATATCTCCCTAAAACCGGACATGAGTAATTACATAAGGAATAAATACAAAACTTTCACTAATTCTTTTTCTACACATGTTAAACCTTACATAAAGATGTACCTTTGACCCATGTTACTAGAAATTGTCCAATCTTGGTACCTTGGACCTCTTTGAGCCATGGCCTCCTCCTAGGGAGGAGGAGAGCTCTTACACTTGTCCTTAAACCATTTCCAAGCTCATGGTTTCATTTAGGTTGTTTAAGGTTTTCTATACACTATAAAAGGAAAGTCCTAGGTCCATAATTATACTCTTACACTTCCTACAAGCAAATCAAAGCAAGAACTCTCTCTTTTTGATCCCTAAACCCACGGCACACTTTTTGTGTATTAGGGTTTCATTTTAATTTTTCATCCAAGGCATTCCAAGCATTCAAGTGTTCATTCCAAGGTTACCTAAGGTTACTCAAGGTGTTAACAAGCTTGGATTCGGGTTTAACAAGGAATTATCAAGAAAACATATTTAGGGTTTTCTTGATTAGGGTTTGATTTTTGAAGGTTGGTTAGGGTTAACTTTGTGTTCATCATCCTACTTGTCTTCTAAAAGGTCTATTTAAAGTATTCCATGTTCATTCATTCATTTCCTATTGTGTACATACTTGTTGCATAAGTTAATCACCACCTAGATTCATTTTAAAGTTATATAAAGTGTTTAAGGATTTCATATGAACAAGTGACATGAACATTTAGAGGACTTAATACTTGTAAGATATACGGTACAACACTTGGTGAAATTATGGTGCAAGGTCTTTAAGCAAAAATGAATACAAACTAACTTTATTAATTGAAAAACCCTATTTTATTAAGTAACAATACTGTTGGACTGAACATAAACCATATGTTTTTTATTCATAAAAATAGTACTCTTTTACAAGGATAAGTGACATGTAAGAAACTCGAAAAACAGAATTATAACGAACAAGTTACGTATTTTACAAGTTATATATAATTAATTCTATAAAAACAATTTTTATAAACTGTTATGAACAGTAAATACTACTGTTCATCAGGGGTTTAAATTTTATAAATATAATATTTTGATAAATTTCCTTAATACGAACCCACGAACATAAAGAACTCGAAAAACAGAATTATAACGAACAAGTTACGTATTTTACAAGTTGTATATCTTATTTTTATAAAAACAAACTGTATGAATCAGAAATATTATGTTCATCAGAGGTTACCCACCCCTTTAATTTTTTTTTTTTTCTTTTTTATTTAAATCTTTTAAATATGATATTTTTATAAATTATCTTAATACTAATCCAAGGTATAAGGAACTTCGAGAAAACAGAATTATAATGAACGGAGTTTGATTTAAACAAGTGCGTATAATTAATTCTTATTAAAAACGAGTTTTTTATAAACTGTAATGAACAGTAATAGTTACTGTTCATCAGAGGTTTAAACTTTATAAATATGATGTTTTGATAAATTATTTTAATACGGAGACGTGGACATAAGAAACGTATAAAGCGTGATTGTTACCAAGTCGTAAACCGTATAATAAAGATATGAGGTTTTTAATAAAATCACGCGCATATTTTCATTTTATATATTGTTTTATTAAAACAAACTAAACTAATAAGTGATAATTGATTCATTATGTAATAATGAAAACATTTTCATAATCTATATTTTTCCAAATAGTACATTAGTAAACGAAAATAATGTTTTCTTACGGATACAAGTACACACACTTTCATTTAACAAAGTATGAGATAATTATTGTTTTAACTTTTAAAGAATTAATAAAAACTATTAGGTGGTGGTGTAGCTATACGACATGTGATGTTTTAATTATATGAAATACAATATACTCATACGGCCTAAAATTAATTAGGTTGCATTCGGATTGCCGAGACGATTCACTTATTTGATTTGGATAATCAATCATTCATTTACGGTGAGTTCACAGCCCCGCTTTTATACAATAACATTGTTTTACAACTTTGGGGTGAGAAACATGCATCATTTTACATTTGGACGCAAGTACTTCTTTGAAACATATTCGATTGGCCTTAAGTTGCCTAAAATCCCACTATTGTCCCACCCATATCATGAACTGTTCAATATTGCTAGGTTTAGTTAGCGATGCGCCGAATTGTTACGATTGAAATCTATTTGGTTTGACTTCCCGTTGGGTGAGTTGCGCTCGTCAGTTTCGTATTGTTCTTGAAAACAACGGAACGTATACATGTCGGAAACAATTTAGATGTTTGCGAGTTGAACATTCCTACTACGGGACATTATGTGCATTAAATTGCATACATATATGTCGCGCTAGCTTCGGGGTCTTGAGCTTTGTGCTACTTCGTAATTACTTTTTTAAGATAATGTATGTGTTACATGTCTTACATTGGAAATCTTGTGGTCCTATTTTATACATTTATAAACCTGTGAATTCACCAACTTTATGTTGACGTTTTAAAACATGTTTTTCTCAGGTCAATAAGGTACGAGAAACAAGGATACATTGGTGGTCACCATTTTGGAGTCATTACTTTAAAGATTTGGATACATTATATTTGGGAATAAATTGTGATGTCTTAAAAATCTTTATTTTCATGGATGAACCATTTAAGCTTCGGGGTTATTTAACAAAACATGTCTATTTAAGTCATTGTATCAATTTTATCGATCTATTAGAGGTCGTTATCGTATCTCGTGATGTTGATCTATTGATGTAACACTTCCAACCTATTCCGTGCGACCATTTTGGGGTGGTGTTACAGATTGCTCAAGAGCCTAGGTTATAGAGTACCTAGGTCAAATGTTTTTACTTGGATATTACCATTATTCAAACATTGAATCTACGAAAGTTTTTTCACGGGACAATACCACTATTGAGTTGCATTAGTGGGTTATGCACTAGGGTATATTATAATAAGTGTTTAACTTATACTTTAATACCTATGACAAAAACCCTAAACCGTATAACCTTAATCCACTAGGTGTAATTATCTATGTGATATAATTTTTCTGTGTTTACTGATTCCATAAAACCTAAACCCACGTTCATCGATTATCCCTTGATAATAACACTTTAAATCTTGTCTCTATCCCTGTAGTCTGATTCACGAGCCACGTTAACTCTAGAACAATACCCTTAACCCCTAACATAAACTGTATAATAAACCCTAAACCCTAACAAACTAATTCCACTAAACCCTATACCTTTAACCATTAGTTATAATATCACAAGTGATATATACATAAACTTTAAGATCTATACCAAAAACCCTAAACCCCTAACCACTAAACCCTATAAAAAAATCATAAACCCTTAACCACTAGATATAATATCACAAGTGATATACATATGAACTTTAAAATCTATAACAAAAACCTTAAACCCTCAACCACTTGTATCACAAGTGATATATACATAAACTTTAAAACCTATACAAAAAACCCTAAACCCCTAACCACTAAACCCTATACCAAAAACCCTAAACCTCTAACCACTAGGTATAATATCACAAGTGATATATACATAATTTTTCTTTACCACATGTGATATTCTAAAAATATTTGAAAACAACATCAACCTTAAAAGTTGCCAAATCCGCCTTCGAAACCTTATTAACTAAGATTCATTTGTGGCTTAACACTGATTACCCTTGATATTGTAATATCACCGGTGATAAATATAACCTTGGTCAACTAGGATTCACATGTGGCTTAACATTGATTACCCTTGAGATTGTATTATCGCCGGTGATAAATATAACCTTTATCAATTAAGATTCACTCGTGGCTTAATAATTATTACCTCTGACATTGTAATATCATCAGTGATAAATAAATAAAAATAAAATATCATGTGATAAAGCAATTTAATGTGACACTAGTTATGGTATTCCACATATGGTTAATATCACAGGTGATAAAGCAATATAATATGACACTAATTGTAATTAGTTTTAAAAAATTTAACATGTAGTCAATGTTATCTATCACTTGTGATATTATACTATCACTTGTGATATTATACTGTTAGTAAGATTAAAAGAGTTAAGCATCTTTAGGTGAATTCTAATTTTGATCAAAAGCAATGCAAACACTTGTTTGATTTTAAGACTATGTCAAGTTTCTATTTTCATAGTTTGCTTCCGTTTTATTCATTTTGGTATTTGTAAGTGACACTTATTGATCTCTTGTGATATAACATTGTAAGGAAGATGAAGAGTATTTAAATTGTCGTTTTTAGCCACTTAAGAGTAATATCTCATGTGATAAAGCAATATCTCACTTGAAATATAAAAAAAATACATAGATGATAATATATAAAAAATATACATAACAATGAAATATCTCAGGTGATATTAAAGGTTTAAAAACACATGTTTATTTATGAAATATCACAAGTGATATTAGACATTAACTATGCTTATAAATATCACAAGTGATATTAAACATGTCATATAATAAAGTTTAACTAATAAGCATTGTAAACTATCATCAACTTAAAATATTACAACTAATACAATTTTAATATGAAACAATCGCATAAACAAAACACATCAATCTAATGTCAAGGTAATCCAATACAGTAAAATCTTCTTAAATATTATGAATAATATCCAAATACACAATCACGGTTGCAACTCAAGCATCTATGTCCATATAGCATCTTTGTGGATATCCATATAGCATCTACAATGTAACAAATTATAATATGTACATTGTCACCACATTTCATCTCTTTTTAGAGACTTGACCATGAAAACAATATGTGCTTGTTCCACATTTATCTCCAACTTGTCAAATGCCAATTAATCAATGTATGAAACCTATACACAAAGTCAATGAAAATATCAAGAACAATAAGCAACATGTTAGAAAGCACCATGGTGGCTATTTGTACCTTCCTGTGCTCTCGTTAACAATCGATATATTTATTGATACAAAGTATTTATGCTAAGGGTTTAGATTTATCGCTCCAATTCACACTGGAAGAAAAGAGAAAAATTAGAATAGTTAGCATGTATAAAAAAATTACATACATAGATGACTAATATGTGATGTGAAGATAATGATTATATAAGCAGAATTAACGACTTGTACTCATGGGGTTAATATAGAAGCTTACCCTTGGCCCACGATTAGTTGTTTCGGGTCATCTGTGTTTTGGTCTCTCAGTTTCTTAGATCATCTCTGGGTTCCTATGTTTGTAAAATGTTTCTAACCCTCCCGTAACAAATGGCCGTATACATATTCCAAGCTATGAAATTGTACTGCAAATACAGAAAGTTAGAGACAAGAACAGAATAAATAAAGTTGTGTAATGAGAAACGTCTTTTCTGTTTACATACTTCTAAATAACACTTTTAAATCCTAATTCCAGCAGAAAAGTTTCATGAAGATTTCATAAACAGCACAACAAAGCTCACATCAGTATTTATTTTTGTCTGAATGATCTATTTCTGATACAAAGGTTAATAAAACTACTGGTGACCTGTATATAATCCAGTGATCACAGATATCAAGCTGTTTTGTAGAAAGCAAATAACTGGTCATTAAAATTAGAAAAACTATGTTTCGTAAAACAACAAGTATCACCAAGCTTACACATGTTGTGCTGCCAAAAAGTTGGGTAAAAACACCAGCATTCTCTAATTTTATTTTATAATATTGGCTATAAAATGGCGGATGGCACAGGTTACTCTCCATGATTCTTTTCTAATTGGTAATTTTTTTGAGATAAGAATGTCGTCCCTCTTTGAACATAGGATAAATGGGTCATTGGGCTGTCAAATTCGCGCTTATGTGTGACATTGATAATTCAATGATAGTTGACGATCAAACACTCTTGTAAATGTTTGTTTTAAAGACGGTTATCAGTCGGGTCACAAAATATATGCGACATGGAATATTTCTTATTAACATCTACTAAAAAAGATATAATAATTCATGTGGCAGCTAATATGTTTCTATAATAGCACATTACTCGTTACTTATTGTTGCAGACCAAATAGTGTAGTTGTCGGTTTTTATCAATACATACTTGCAGTGTATCTCCCGAAGGGTCTGATTGACATCTTGGCTCATTTATCAGTTCCCAAGCGAAAATGGTAGGATCATCCTTGTAAGTCATGTTGGTTATGGTATTCACTTTATTCAACACCATCTACTTACCCAAAAAAAACCATTGTACATATTCACTAACATTTTTGTGAGACTCTTTAGAGGCAGTGTGTGTTTCCCGCGCATTAAACAAATAGACTGTTATTGTGGCTGGAATAAAAGGTTTGCGATCTCGACTAATGTACTTAAAAATGAATCAAAATAGGTTGTTCATATCTCAAACCGGTCAACTCAAAATATTTAGCTAAGATGGAAACATGTCAAACGGGCCAAATGGGTCACAGGGCTAAAAGTCGTCCATAGCATGTTCAGCTTATAGATTATATTGTGAAAAAATATAAGATTTTTTTATTTTATGTATGCTTTGAATAGAATCTTCGCTGAAACACATTGAGTATCCATAAGAAATTAAAGGAAATGGACTAAAAAACGTTCTTACAGGCACTAAAAAGTGCTAGTTTTGACGCGTACGAATTTTAGTCACCCGAACCACCAATGTTGTCACCTATAGCAAGAACCCTAAACTTGTAACATGTAAGTGAAGGATTGAAGATTAAACAAAACCTGCCTTGACATGGGACTTGTAGTAGCTTTTCAGAGTTTGATGAGTGAAGAAATCATCATCGTTAGTTAAATTTAAGCCAGCTTCGTTCCCCCATTTCACATACTGCGGTTTTCCACCATAAGAATTCCAATTATTGGTTAAAGACAGTATAAGCCTAATCTTGAGTCTCTTTGTTTCACTCACCACAAAATCTAAGGCCTGCAGTAAGCTTTCGTGTACTAATCAGAAACATATATGAGAAATCTAAGGCCTGCAAATTCACCACACATGTCTCCGAATGTTGTATCTCCAAACGACTTGACTCTCGTTCATCGGTCAAATATCTCAGTTGAGGTTCCAATCCAGATATGCTTTCTGACAAGTTGCAGATTTTCTACTTCCAGTTCATTCAAGTGCAGGTCTAAGTCCTTGTTACAACTCTCCACCTCAAGTAACTTCTTTTCAAGGATCTTGTTGGCTGTAATTTGAGAATCTTTTGCACCGTTAACTACCTCCATATCACTTTTTACCTTATGTAGACATTCATAGATGATTGTGCATTTGGTTTGCATAGCTTGTAAACCACCCATTAACTGCTTTTTAGTTCAGACACTTGACTCTCCAAACGCACAATCTTCTTGTTCTTCAGAGCACAATCTGATTTAAATGCTTCTATTTCTGACATTTTTGCCAATAATTATTTGCCATTTACTCAACTTGGTTACATCTTCATCTAAACATGAACATAGCTTTAGAATAGGAATTATCACATTCGATATAAATAATGCTATACAAAGACACACCTGATTTATCATATCAATGATTTGGGGCATGTGATCAGAAACACGAGGTTCAACCGTATGAGGTAGGCAATGAAGATATCCCATATCCCGATGAAACTCTTCACAAAATCGTCTGCTCAAGCTGATGGGATTCTTTCCCAATTGACCTGCTCGAGCAATTATCTACAGAATTTGAAAATTGGACTAAGCAGTCATGTCATACATGTATAACAAACAGTTGGTATTTGAATTCACAGTCTTAGGTCAGGACTGAGCAAATCAATTGAGTAAATTCAGTTGCTGAACCATTAAGATTGTGGTATTTATCAATGCAGTTTTAAAATGAAAAAGACATTTTAAGCACAAACCCAAAAGTTGAGGTTGTCATGAAGTTCTCTGTCATGTGGATCCTTACGGTAGGATTCAACTTACATCCATAACATGTTTCTTGTAAGGCTATTAACAATAGCATAATCACTTTAAACACAAAATATAGCTATTAATTTTTATAAAACCTAAAATTAGAAGAATAGCATAATCAGCTCTTCATACATTGATTTTACAAGTGATATTCAACAGTAAGAAATTCAATCGATAATATAGACCGTAAAATTAGGTCAAATGTAAAATTATAGTGAAAATGGAGATTAACCTGATATTTTGAATAAGAGGAGAAGGCGGAGATGGTGATAAAAAATAATGAAAAAATAAAAAATAAATTCTTTATATATTTAGACAATAATATAGGTTTAACAATTTAAATATTAGATTAATCTCCACCATTAGATTGAACACAAATGGATGGTGAGGATTTGTCCTTTGGTATGTGAGGAGAAAGTGGTATGCAAATGAACTTTTCTCTTACACGCTATTATTTAATGTTGAAAAATTAAAAAATTATACATAAAAATTATAATTTAATTCAGTTTAAATAGTGTTTAATCTTCAAATACTTAAACTTTTATTATTTTTTGTTTATAAAATATAATTTTTTTATTATTACAACTATTTGCCGCTATAAAATATCATTGATATACACGGTACTCGTCTAATACATGTAAATAACTAAATATATGTCTGTTTAACATTAAATAAAAGGAAAAGATATATGTCTTTATGTGATCTTAAATTCTTCCACCTTGGCTTTATTGGATCTCAGATCCTGTTTTTAGTGAAATTTACCGTTAAGAAAAACTTCAGTTTAGTTAATTTTGAAGTCCCACTAGATACGCAAACACATGTATAATGCATTGAGTATTTTTTTTTTCTTCGCACTATTATCTAAGCCATCCGCAATATTTTTTTTTCTGTAACCTTTTAGCTTGGTTTGTTAATTATGTTTGAAGTTTTAAAATCAAAATCCGTGATTATAAATGAATTAGGCACATTAATAAGATGAAATTTTATAAAGGAAAAGGTAGGTGATTTAACCAGTTTGTGCCGATGACTAGCTTAAAACCAGTAATCGGTGCTTAATTTTTAAAACTGTCGCATTTTATGCATCAAAAACTGAAATAAACGATATATGTAATTATTCATTTAAGAAGGATACATATATGAAATTGATACTACGTAATTGTGGTATTTCTTGAATAATCTTTTATATAATAAAATAATTACATTATTTCGGAGTATTGTATGAGATTAAAGTGCAAAAATTTTTCGATCTTGATTGGTCAAATAAAAAGACAAATTGAATCAATTTAGTCAAAATTACAAAAAATTTGGTGGAATAAATCTGATGGCTAAAAAAACACATAAAAATATATATGTTCCAAATTTGTGAAAACAAAACTAGAAAAAAAAAAGTAATTAATAAAACTTTTTAGGAGTTTTAATCTTTAAATCGTAAATCATATGGAGTTTAAATGTAATTTATCAATTTAGCAAGTTTTATAATAACTTTAAAAAATAAACAAATAACCCCTTAAAACTAAAACTCCATAGGCAAAATTGTTCGATCTGATTGGTCAATAAAAAGTCAAAATTGAATCAATTTTGTCAAAATTAAAAAAAATTGGTGGAGAAATCTGATGGATAAAAAACACATAAAAATATATGTGTCAAATTTGTGAAAACAAAAACTTGAAAAAAAGAAGTTAATTAATAAAACTTTAGTAGTTTAATTTTAAATACTGTAAATCATATGGAGTTAAATGTAAATTTATAAATTTACAAGTTTTATTATAACTTTAAAAAATAAACAAATAACCCCTTAAAACTTCATATTTTAAAATACAGCAAATGCAAACAAATTTATTACTTCCAACAAAGATTTAATATCATTTAATCACATTTCCAATCAACCCGAAGACTTTTTGGTGGATTTTTCATTGTCGGCCTGAAATCATGTTGTACAACCAAATAGAAAAACATCGAAGCACATAAATTATTGTAAAAAAGAAAATGGGGAATCTAGCTATTCATTGATGGGTTTGAAGAATTGCATTTTTTTTTGTTTAATACTACTAAAATTCAAACAATTGAATTTCTTAAAAAATCTTTATTTCATTGACATGATTTCCAAAGTCTTTATTTCATTTGAGCCGACTCCGGGCTATCTAAAAGGGTAGTTTTGTTAGGATTAGTTGGCTCATAACGTCGAGTCGGAAAACAGGTAAATCAAAAGAAGAAAAAAAATTACTAATTATCCTCAAGTTAATATACTACATAATATATAAAAGATTTAATGAATCTTTTCTCTTCATATGATTTTCATAATCCTCTATAACATAACTTATAAAACGGGAAAAAATAAAAAATATACATATATTTTTAAAAAAATATAATGTCTAAACCTTTTACGTGCACGGACATTAAAACTAGTTGTGAAGATCGATATATATTGAGTAATATTGTAATTGGTAGGTATAAGATATATGGGGCACGCATGTAAAAGGATGGTGTGTTTTCTAGTCAAAGTGAAGGTTGTTTTGGTATTTGATTGGTTGGCTACCATACCACGATGACTATCTTTGCTTATAGTGGGAATTTCTTGGTGACTTCGTTGCATTTCTCCGTTGAAAAATCCACAGTAATGGTCAATAATTTTGTATTGCAAAAATTCATGAAATTTCAATAATTTTGTATTGCATTCATGAAAAACTAGACATTACAAGAGGAGAATTAGAAGGAAAGATACCATCCTTACTCACTAGATAAGGGTCCCTAGACTCCTAGGATATACAATGTCAATAAGACCTGATTAAGTGTAGCTATAAAACATCGCCACAAATAATAAACCTCCAGAAATCAAAACACACCAACCAAAACCCTCATACTCCTCGACCCTCAAATATGTTCCCATGGAAATTCTATTGGCCAATGTTTAACCCTCCTTTATCGAAAGAATTAAGAATAATTGGTCATTTGACCCAAGCCATTTTGTTTTTATCTTTATTACCACCCCAAAAAAATTTAGCCTGAATTCTTTCCAGGTCTTGAAGGACCGATTCGGGTGCTCTAAAAATCGATAGATAGTAGATACCAAGACTACCAAGTACAGACTTGATAAGAGTCAGACGACCCCCAATCGACAGAAGATTAGCTTTCCAAGAGGAAAGCCTCATATGAAAACGATCAACAAGCGTCTTCCAGCTAGCAATAGACTTCATATTGGAACCAATGGGGAGACCAAGGTAATTGAAAGGGATATCACCTGCAATACAACCAGCATTGTTAGCCATACTTAAAACTTCATCTTTATTAACCCCAATACCATAAATATTAGACTTGTGAATATTAATCTTGAGACCCGAGGCTAGATAGAAAACATAGAGAACACGAATGATATTATCCATGTCTTTAGCATTCCAATCCGTAGTAATGATCACATCATCTGCATACACGTATATATAGTGTCTAAACAAAACTATCACAAATCATTAATCACTTCTTATAATTTTGTAAGAAAACTTTTTAGCATTTCCCCTCTTTTACAAAAGATCGTTTTTTAAGGTGTGACCTTAAAGTCTCAAACACATGTTTAAAATGTTTTAGTAAAACTCTTTCTTTAATAATAAAGTACTATTTAACATATACTAGTTAGATTATTTTAGTTGCATGTAATTTTTAATCTAATGAACTAAAACTTTATGTGCTTGGTGAAAGGTATTCATGCACTTTTTAATTTTTCTTCTTTTATTTTTTACAAAAGGTAGTAACTGTACAAAAATCATATCTACACATAATAAATTTTTGAACGTGAATTTTGTAAGTATTGACAAATTTGTTTCATCATAATAATATTTTGAGTATCATTACATAAGGTTATATAATATGTGCTTTAATATATTTTTACTTAATCCTATACGTATGTATATGTATAAATTGAAAATTTTGTACTTTTAATGTTTACCAATATTAGGAGGGCTTTTATATGTTATCACGGAATTAATACATGTATATTGAATTAAAAATTATAATAAACGTATCCAATTGATATGGAGAGTAAAAATAGTTTTTGGTGACCTATTAATTTTTCATTCCTTGTTTCAAACCAAGCATCACTAATATAATGGGAATATCCTTTATCATTGCATTGTATTCCCATTACTTTAGCCTTTGCTATTTCTTAAAGTGTTAAGGGAATGAAAAACATATTAGTTTTTTTTTTCTTTTTATTTTTTTTAGATCCAAAGACAACAAGCAAGTGGCATAAAAAAATTTGCATCCTTATGGTCATTAAAATCTGATACTATATGAAACTGAAACCAAATTCCATCTGTTCTTACGAAACACAGTTAACATGTTGGTTGCTTTAGAAAAATTAATATGTTAGTAGAAACATTCCATTTACAGTCGTGGCACATATCTATATTATATATAGCTTTATAAATAATTAAATATAAAAATTAATATAAACTTATGTATTTTATAAAAGTTAAAAGGTATTACAGATAATCGATTGGAAGGTATCTTCAAATAAATAAAATTGTTAAATTTAAAATTTTTAATAGCAAAAGTAAAATAGCATGAATTTAGAAGGAGCGGGATCATAGAAAAAAAGATAAAACTAGGTAATCAATTTTTAATACCCTCAATTTAGTGAGTAATAGAGTATTAACCACTTTACATAAATGGGGCATTGCATTGTAGAAGATCAAGCAACACTTTTTATTGTAATTATCTTTCCTTATTTTTTAAACCCTCCAACCAAACACCCACCCCGTGAGTGATGAAGGATGGTGTTTTTTTATGTGTGAATTATTAGAGAAGTGAAAAAGAAAATTGTGATATAGCATAACGTGTCGCATAAGTGACACTTTAGCTTGACCAACAACGCCTGATGCTTTAAACACAATCGGCATAGTGATGATATTCGTTGGTCCCGGACTGTGGTTAAATATGCATATGAGAGTTTTAAAATACGAAATATGAGAAGTAATTAAGCTTTGAAGTTTGAACACATTAATGATTAGTGTGGTAACGGACTAATTGGCTAATTTGGATGTTCCCAGGATATGCCCATTAATTTATAGTAGAAAAGAAAATGATTAGCTATGTCATCACATCACATCAAGAGCTTTGACTTTAAGATTTTGTTTTTTTTATTCGTTGTGTTATGAGCTTAAAAATGAAAAATTACTCCCTGTCCCTAATAAGTGTCCACTATTAACTTCGAAGTCATTTCTTTTAAAATACGAAATATGAGAAGTAATTAAGCTTTGAAGTTTGAACACATTAATGATTAGTGTGGTAACGGACTAATATGCCCATTAATTTATACTAGTAGAAAAGAAAATGATTAGCTATGTCATCACATCACATCAAGAGCTTTGACTTTAAGATTTTTTTTGTTTTGTTAAGCAGCTTCCAACAAATGAAAAATACTAATTAATTAGATATTAAAATGAACAAAATTTTAGTATACTATTGTTTCCTGTAAAAGCGTATTATTTTTACTGCACACCCACCATGGCAAAATATATGATATGGAATATAAAAAATGTAAAAAGAAAAATTGTTTTATTTTGTTTGCGCAGAAGACAAATCAGACACATCAATAAAGGCACGATTGAATATGCAATTTTCCCTTTTAGTTAAGTTAAAACCAGTTTTCTCTAAGCTGATGATTTCTTCAAACATGTATGATTACTAAAGTTTATTACAAAATATAGTAGATAACCTACAATTTATTCAATAATCATAGGATCAAATAAAGAAATACGATGGGATATCTCCAAAGTTAAACATTGGCTTTTATCAACTAACCTAGACTATTGTGCTAAGAAGAAACGACAATGACCAAAAACAGTTGTTTGTATGTTGTTTTTACTTAATAAAATACATAAAGAAAACCATCATCATAGAAGTTGCGAGTTTAAATCTTGTCTACATTTGTGAGATTTATATGAAATAACAGGTATCTTAGATGTGTAAATAAGCTTTTGTTAAAAAAATGAGTGGCTAGATGAAGTACGTTCATTATTAGTTTCGCTTTACTTGAAAGGCGGGTCAAATATCTCATAAATAGTGTTCCTTTTCTTTGAATATTAAGTGCTAAAGTATGAAATCATTTGCTAATATGTGACTACCGGGCACATGATAATGTACATATAAAAGGAAGGTTCACGTTAATTAAGTCATAAAATGCATATAATTAAAGTAATTATTAGCCATAATTAATGTTCATTAAATGCGTTTTTTCTCAGAAAGTACACACTTGATAACTCAAGCATGCAGATGCTCTAATTTGTTGAATTATTGAAATGAAAAAAAGTGAGAAGAACTTATAGTTACATGTTTCAAATAAGAATGAAGAAATAATTGACAAATACGCAAGTTTTTGTAAATGCATTTAAAATTTGTGGTTATGATTCTTTCCCATCTTAATTATATTTTCATTTGATTTTAACCGGAACTTTGTTTGCGATGCCGCAAAATATATAAAACCTACTACAGATTGTTTGGATGCACGAGGAAAGTTTTAAATTACCAAGATATTGGTTTTTCTCATCTGATATATAGTGTATGCATAAAATCTTTTATATAAATACGATAACTACATGTTATAGTTATGCTCGTTAACATGTAAAATTATATTTATGTATTCAATTTTTCTAATGTTAATATACCAAAAAATAAAAATGGATGCAATTAATCGTGTCGATTTTAATGGCATATATCACGAACAAATTACAAACACTATCAGAAGGGTGAATAATAATTCAATAAACATTGCATTAACATTTCTAACATTTTTCTAAGTTTAAATGTCAATGTTGCAATGATTTTATATATATATATATATTATCTAATAATCATAATTTTTAGGTCAAACAAAATTTATACAATAACTCGGTTTAGTAAGATAGCCGGCCACACAAGTAAGATATATTCATGCAAGCTGGCCGGCCACTCTTTATATCAAACTCTATTAGTTTTCATAATTATTCTTCACAAGTCATATAAATACCAAAAGTTTGGTTATGCCCTGAAATACATGCTTCTTAGTTCATGAAATATTGAAACTATGAACTTTTGCAACGACTGATGTCTTTGATTTTCTTATCGACTTGGTTCATCCTAATGCTTCTGATCATGTTGATTTGAATGATGAAGATACCATTGAAAAGTAACTTAGTTCATAACTATGATAACCTTAAAGTGTCGTGGATCATATCTTCATTTTTTTACTGATTGGATGGAATAAGTCTTGTCCTCTCTTGTTGGTTTAATTTGTATGGTCTTTCAAATGCAATATCATAAATTATTACATAATCAGGTTACAAGTTTTTTACTCAACAAAATTGACAAATATATAAGCAATGTTTTGAAAATCGGGTCTCTAATTGACCCGATCGAGTCACCGAGTCACCGGGTTATCGGTCCAACCGGTTCGACCACCGAGTCAACCCGGTTTTCAAAAATAATAATAATAATAATATTTGCTATAATACAGCAAAAAATATATTTATAAATTATAAATATTCCATATACCGAGCCTAAAAACCATTTATTAATAAATATAACATGTAAAAATAAAATTATGTCGCAAATATATACAATTAACTTACATTATTTGCAACAAAAAAAAAATCCAAAACCCTGCCGAGTCTCGAGAACCAGGTTGACCCGGGTCACCTCAAACTCGGCCGGTCTAACCGGGTTTCGAAAATATATAACCCGGTTCAGTTTGACCCGTTTTTTCGACCGAAATCGATAGTTGAACCCGCCAGGTCAAACCAGGTTTCAAAACATTGCAAATAAGCCATTTATCAGGATAAGTGATTGTTGTGACATGTATTTTATAACAAAATTGACAAAGGGTCGAACCCATGAGCTCAAACTATCAAAACCTCTAACGGATAAAAACACAAGATTCGCTAAATAACGTTTTTATGTATCATCTAACTTCAAGTATCGTAATTAGATTGAACTAACAATAGTGAATATCTATAGCATCTTGCAAAATATGATACTAGATAGTGACAGACTAAAAGATAAAATTAAAATAAAAAATATACATTCTCAAGGCGAAAAACAAAATTTGAAAACCGAATTTTCAGTAAATCCATAGTCATTTTGATGAACCTTAATAAAAGGTGACGACGAGTGGCCTTTTTTGTTCATCTTTTCACCATTGTTATCGCTCTTGCAGGCGTTGGACGATACACCACCCTTTGCACGAGCAACCGCCTTCTTCTCCATTCTTCGCTTCACCATGTATTCTTCTGAGATATACACGTCCATTTTTTGCTAATAACAAAATAAAATGAAAATGTTGGCAGTTTTTAATTGTTAATTGCAATAGCTAGATTCATTGCATGGTATAAGTGTTTTATAGGAAAGGTCTCATGAAGATTCTATGGATGCATTAGAAACTTAACCCCATAGATTCTATGGGTGCATATTCGATATCATTGGTTTTCTGAATCTTTTCAAGTGTTATCCCACGTTCAATGCACTTGTAATTAGGTTGTTTTTTCTATGTTTACTGTTACTTAATCCATAGATTTAAAAAACTCTTGATTTGTAAGTTTTAATGGAATTCGAAAACACAATTTGGATGAATATCTAGTTCGTATATTGCAACAAATGGAATCATGCGTGTTTTATCACGCAGATATGATCACTTTTCAGACATACAATACATAAAAAGAGCACATAGTATATGAAAAAAGATTTGAGACTTCTTTTTATATTAATCTTAAAAAAAATTAAGTTACACACTTACTATTTATGGCATACTCTTAATATTATTGAAAAAACTACAAATTTGTAACATCTATTTTAATATTGATGAAGTATTTACTTATATAAATATCAGAATAATCACGAGTCAAATTCGTAATTAAGTTCATTGAATTACTTAGCTCACTATCTTATAATTATTAAATTTGTAAGTTTGTATTTTTGTGTTATAAATTCACAATCAAGGTCATACAACTTTTTATATTTATAAATTAATTTGTGCTAACGTAATCCTATGTTAACTTAATTATAATGCTCCATATAATACTTTAATGAATACATATGTCAAAAAAAGTTATCAATGATCTCTCAAAATATGTGAAAATCACATTTTTCATCTTTCTTACATATCCAATTTTCCTGATCTCTTACACCATCACCAAAAATAGTTGACAATCACCGAAAACCGTCATCCATCATTACGAAATCTCAAGAAAATCAAAAACCTATTTAAACTATCTGGTTACCGGAGCTTTGCGCGGATATATTCTCTAAAGTCTAAAATTGATCATTTAAAGGTGATCCAATTATTTAGTGCTTAAAATCATATATATTTGCTCGTCGAAAAATTTAATTACATGCATACCCGCCTTCGCAATGTGCCAGACCCATCAAGTTGTACAGATAAATAAGTAAACATATGAACTATGAAGATCGCGTAACTCTCAGTTAATGTATACTTGAAAAGGTGCAAAATTATGAATTTTCTTATAGGCTAATCGATTTGTAACCAATTAAAAAATATTTACTTTTAATAAATAAACTAATCATGTCATATATTTTATACTCTTAACATGTTTTTCTTGTGGAAAGCAGAAGAAGAAACGAAATTTTTTGAATCCTAGCTTGCTATAGCACATGGTTGAGGACTTGATGACCAGGGTGGAGCACAAGCCTAAAAGCTGAACTAGATGCTCCCACTAACCCACTACACACAACTAATGGGCTAATAGAAACTACACATAACATGTGACGATATATACATGAATGGTTTCGAGGTGGTAAAACGGGTGGGCTCAGGCCATGGGTCTAAACTGGTTCAAGCCCAAATGGGAATGTGATAAACGGGCTCATGTTATACGAATCATTTAAAAAACGAAAAATATTCCGCAAACTTAACACCACATTTATACTTATATAACTAAAATTACCATCTTCTACAAGTTAGCCTATGAAAAGCCAAAATTTATGATTTTAGACACAAATTGTCACCTCTAATTTTGGTATATATCTATATGCATAATGCACAAATTTTATTACTTATATGCATATCAAATTTCAATTTCGTCTCAATGTCAATAATTTGACGCCTAGTTAAGCTTCTCAACCGGTGAAAACAAGTTATATATTTATTTTCTTTATTCTCAGCCGCGTATAAAGTGATGAGGGGTCACCCTCATCGTGACTAGTTTAATGTATTTTGAGACAAAATTTACACTATGTATTTCAATACATCGAAGTAACCGTATTATGCATTTTTGGATTTTTCCTTAATAAATGAGGCGCATGCATGTGTGGTTAATACAAAAAATAGCACTTTTTTTATAACGGCGATTGTCTCAAAACTAGCACGAATTTAAAAAGAACATGCTACATAGAGGATAAATACGTATGTTGCTAAACCACTCTATCTAGTTAAACAAACGTCTTTTACTTCTACTAGACATCCAACTAAGCGCCGATGACTTTATGTCGTACATAATTAAATTCTTTTGAGGTCGATGTTGAGTTGTGGAGACTGATTTAAGCTTCGAGCAAACGCTCTGATGGTAACCTAACACAACGTAATAGAGGTAGGTATATACTTACGCAGAAGCTCCTTAGGATCATACTTTTAAGTAGAGCAGAAGAAGATTGACGAAGGCTCCGAGTTGTAGGCTCCGACAGGCGGTTAGATGCTCCCTCCCCGCTGGGGAGAAACTCGAACATGGGCTTGGCCCGTATGTAGTTAGTTCGGGTTTTAAGATGCAATCTTGGAGAGCAGGTTAGGATTAGGGTTTTCACACTTATAAATATCACTCTCCTTGTAATTGTAAATTTAATCTCTTGTGTGTGTACTAAATAATAATATCTCTGTGGTTTGACCTGGTACAAGTACCCAAGTCGTAGAAACCACGTTATATCTCGTGTCTAATTACTTTTCGCAAACGCTTGTTTGTAATTTCTTTGTTTGTTAGACTGTGCGTGTCTTTTTACTTTGGCCAAAATGTTTGTTTGTATTTTCTTTGTCTGTTAGACTGTGCACAGGTCCACAACAATCGCTTGTGGGATCAATAAAACTTTGTTCCTAACGCACCATATCACCCATAAAGTGGTGAAAATTAACCACCCTATTAAAGTAGCTCTTGAGGTTAGGACTAACGGGGACATGATTCGCCAAGTTTACAAAATCGGGAATACAATCAATGTCAACCCCACGTTTGTCTAAGTTAGCGCGGGTAGGGAGTCGTCTATTTGAGAACCGCGCGTCACGCAAAGATATTGATTTTTTAGGGGATATGATTAGCTTGTTCCACCTAGTGAGTTGTGCTGTTGTAATTGTTGGAAGCTGGGAGGCAATGTTTGCTCATGCTCTTGGCAGTGAAGATCCTAGAGCTATCCGAGGTAAACTCCTAATCATCATGATCGGATGGCAAAAAATGACATCAAGAAGACAAAATGTGTTGATAGATAGCGTCGTCTTATAACAAAAATATTAAGGATTTAGGGATACTCGTAGCTTAGAATGCATCTTAACCCGGTGTATTTAAAATTTGTTTCTTCTTCTAAGGGTTGAGATCTGAGAGTTCAAAACTCATTTAAGACATGATTTGTAGGTGTGTATGTTTAACGTTTGCCTTACAAAAAAGACTAGTTGATGCTAGAGTACGTGGAAGCTCAAAGCTGGAGCTTATTTTTATAAGCTACTCAAAGTAGCTTTAAAAACTTAAGAGCTTATGAGAGATATTTCTGTAAAAGCTCTTGTAAGCTTTTCCATCTAAACAAAATATTAAATTTTTAGTAGCTTATGTTTTAGAAGAAATAAGCGTAAACTTATTCTCCTTATATATAAACGAGCAAAGCCAATGTCGATTGTGCTTTAGAAGGAACATGGTTTTTTAATGAAAGACTCACAAAAAATCGCATATGATTAAGCATGTCATTTTATTACCGTTCATTACTTCAGTAATCTTGATGATCCAAGTGTGATGCATACTCTAATCCTAATTGTTCTCAAAATCGTTATAATGTCGTCCACGAATAACCTCAACCCTAAGTTAACCTAAAAATTCTCTCCTCAAAATATGTTAGGAAAAATTGCAATTAAAATCTAAATTAAGTCACTTAATAAGATGGAACTTTTCCCACCTTACCTTTCCTCTTTTTGACACCTGCAGTTTTATTTCATAACAATATTATTTTAATTAGATTCAGGTTAGAACAAATAAACAAACTAGGAATAACATAAAGGTGAGGAGGAAATGGCCTTCACCGGGACTTTAGACAAATGCAAGGTCTGCGAAAAGACTGTTTATTTTCTTGAAATGATAACGGCCGATGGAGTCAATTATCATAAGAATTGCTTCACTTGCAGCCAATGCAATGGAAAACTTACGGTATATCTTTCTCATTTATGTAACTTTTTTATATGTGATTGACTAACGTATAAGGACATGACGTCCCACATTTTGTAATCAATATTGGAATTCCATAAGAAGCAACAATGTGTTCTTGTACAGATTCAATCCATCATTATTAAAAACGGGAGTTGAAACATGAAATATGTCTGGTTTTATTAATGATTATTACGTAGAAAACCCTATTTTTGGAAATCGTTTTAAGGTGTATTCTTGATCCTATGATTCTACATAATGTATTTGAAAGACAATATAAACGGAGACTAACAAATCTCAATATTACTTATTCTAAGATTGAGGTAATAAAAACTAGCGATTGTGTCGAGTCGTGCCTTATTTGTGTGATCAAAATGCCAATATACATCGCGTAATCTTTGACCTAAATGACCCCATAAGTGCGTATAACGAAATTTATACGTATCAGATGAGCACATACTCATCATTGGAAGGAGTGCTATTTTGCAAGCCTCATTTTGAGCAAAAGTTCAAGGAAAGAGGAGGTCTTCCTAAAGTCACACGTAAGTTTTGTTATTGTTTGTAAGTTTGTACATTCATTTTATAGAACTATATCTTAACTTTTTCGTGTTTGCTAATTCAAATTTTGAATGATGAATGATGATCAGCTGCGAATAAGCCACAAGAGGTACCCAACATTTTGCTGTTTTGTCTACTTTTACAATTCATAGAGTAAAGATTTTAACTCAACTAATGTATGTATGTGTTTACAGGGAAAAGCCCCTAGTAGATTAGCTGCCTTGTTTTCTGGGACCCAAGAAAAATGTGCAGTTTGTAAGAAAACTGTGTATCCACTCGAAAAGGTTTGTTGTCGGAATTTGTCACACAGAAATGAGTGAACTAGAAAGTGTTAACTTTTACGCTTACACGTTTTAAATGTAGAACTATGTTTAATGCTTGCAACATCAACTAATCTATTGTAGTATATGAATTATTTTGTTTAGGTAACTGTTGAAGGAGAGTTTTACCACAAAGCATGTTTCCGATGTACTCAAGGAGGTTGCTTTCTCACACCGTCTAATTATGCGGCCTTAGATGGAAATTTATTCTGCAAGCCACATTTCTCCCAACTTTTTAAAGAGAAGGGTAGTTATGCTCACCTAAAACAAGCTGCTACCATTAAGAAAAGTGGTGCAGCGTCTGCAGAAGAATCATCGGCTGATCAAGAAGCATCAGCATCAGCATCAGAAGAACCAACCGCAACAGATGAGGCAACAGCTGAGGAAGAAGAATCATAAGACTGGACTCAAAAGTTAATGTCATGTCAAAATGGAGGGAATCAAATTATGAATAATATAAAATGTAAATCTCAATCATCTGTTACATATATTGAAACTTTAATATATTTCGATTCCATCCTATGTGCTGAAAATATTGTTCTTGTGCTTAATTGCTTGTTGGAAAACATAATCCATTAATCTTTGTTAAGGGGCTGCAAGTCGACACAGGAAGAAGAAACAATGACAGCATTCATTCAACAGGCCCTGAACTCTTTAAAGCCTGTAATATTATTGTTGGACTTCCAGGCCCAGACCCAAATATTAGAAGATACGACTATTAGTTTTAGAATAGGGTTACAACTTTTACTTTATTAGAACCGGTGTATCCTTCACAAAGGCACCGATTTATACTTTATAAATAGGATAGAATTCTGCTGTAACATTCAACCCTTTTCAGTATTATATCAGATTTATTTAAGGGTTCATCCCATCTTCTTCTTGTTCCTGTTATTTTATTCTTGAATGGTGTTATTATCATGAAGTTTGTTTGATCATTAATATCGATCCTGGAGATATGGAGATTCAAGACCTGTAAACAGTGGTATCAGAGCAGAAGGGATCAAGCAACACAACAATTCATGTTTCAATCATCACTCAAGAATCTACCATGGATATTAAGAAGAAAAAAGAAAAAAGGCAGATTCAAGAAGAGAAAGAAAGAAGGAAGGCAGAGAGGGCTGACTGTTTGTGACAAACAACAACCAAAAATCTGTTAAAGATTGGATCAAAGATCGAGAGAGTCGATTATAACAACCCAGAAATCGAGTGATTCGATTAAGTAAAGATCAGAAGGAAAGAAAAGAGAAAGAAACAAAGGCTGCTCTACTTTTTCAAAAGAACACATATCGTGTTCATCAGAATTCAAAAGGAAGAGATGAAACAAACCTTGAAACCCTGGTTCGAGATGAACCCTACAACCGAGATGGTTGACAAAGGCAAGGTATATGCCAAAAGAAATTAGAAAGATGGGGACAAGGCTATGATGTCATGATGATAAAATCTCTGCAACAAACCAAAAGCCATGAAGAAATCAAGATTGAAGAGAATCAAAGATTAATAGATTAGGGGGGAATATGTTGGAAGACTAATCCATTAATCTTTGTTAAAAGAATAAACAGCCTCATTATTAGGGCTGCAAGTCGACACAGGAAGAAGAAACAATGACAGCATTCATTCAACAGGCCCTGAACTCTTTTAAAGCCTGTAATATTAATGTTTCTGTTGGACTT
>BQNB010026543.1:1723-50539 GCA_026074375.1 Tanacetum coccineum | reverse complement strand
ATTACAGATTACTAACTATTGTGATATGATTTTTGCTATGAGATATCTTAAGGTCGTACTCCTAACTATGCCAAAAGGGATCATTTTATAAACTAAGGATAAACCCTAACAGAACAGGCTTACAAAACGCATACTTATCTTTTCCTAAGATATCTCATATAAATCTCTTAAACGGTACTAACTATTTTCTAACTAACGGTACTAACTAACTGATCAGTACTTAACACTTTGTACTGTCAGTACTAACTATAACTAACAGTATTAACTATTTGTACTGTCGGTACTAAGTTAGAAAAATATAAATCCTAACAAAGTTTAACTTCTTAATATTTCTTTTCTAAAATTGCAAATGCACGTGCAAGAACTAAAAGGACCACCTATGTGAACATGAAGTTTTGCCGCTTCAAGAAGCATGGACCTGGCTTCCTATATGTTCATTAATGGATTGGGACACCTGGCTTATAAAGTGTCAAGTAAATGAACTTTAAAGTGTTGTAGAAACGAATGTGTATAGTATCTTGAGGTATTCAAATGGATTGACGGGTTCAATCATTACGACACCCCGATTCTCAAATATTTGGAATGAGTATTATACTAAGATAAAAATTCAATCGCAAGACATTTTCATTTATGCATTTGTTTGTTTCGTTATGTTTGCTTTAACATATGTGCACATATCTTTATATATGTTTTAGTAAATCAAAGATTACACTTAAATGGGTGGGGGGGGGGATTTGTTGGTGATTTTAGTGTCATCGACGGCCTTTTAGGTAATGGTGATTTACTAGAGACTAATGAAGTTTCATGTTCGGCTTGGATACGAGTTAGGGAAGTGTGGAGTGCACACTCGTTGAGCTAACATGAAATAAACCATGACATGATATGCACAGTTTACTCCGTAAACTTTATAGTTACGCCGTAAACTCTTGTTGGGTTAAGACTTAATCATTTGCATGTTTACGCCGTAACCTATACGAATAGATTACGCCGTAACATATTTCTTGTTTTATGGCTTATAGTCTACGCCGTAATCCATGTTGACATTACGCCGTAACGTGTGAAGTTGTGTAGACTTTACGTCGTAACAACTTGTGTAACGCCGTAACTGTAACCACCCGTAACTGTATACTTTTTCTATTATATACTTTTTCTATTATATACTTACAGAAACATTGGTTCTTAGATATAGAAAAATAACACGAAAATTCCTTACAATTCCTTCATTGTTCTTGATTTGTGCTTCTTGTGCCTAGAGCACAAATTGCTATACTCCTTGTATTATCCCGATAGAGATTTTGTGCAACTCAGGCATTGATAAGGGTCGAAATACTTTATACGGAAAGTGAACTCAACACGATACAAGCGAGTTATCCAGGATCATCACATACAAACCCTACCAATTTTCTAACAATTTCATGCTACATAAAAGTATACCACAATATATAGTAGAGAATAAACCTCCAGATCGTCGAGTTCGAGTTCATTCAGCCTTACGGATGATTCTTTCACTCCGTTTGAATAGCAGAGAGAGGTAACCCAAAGTTATTAAGGCAAAAGAATAATATGATGCAAAAGATAGAGTTTTGACCAATTGTTAGTTTTATGTAGACGATGTTTTCAAGCAGATATTCAAAACGAGAAATAAACAATCAATTACTCACATGTAAAGCTCCCTTAGTCGGTAGTTTGATATATATTGAGTATTACAAGGTGTTGTATGTGATACATGGTGTTCGATGATGGTGATACATGACATGATTGTATAACGGAGATGAATGCATAATTCAAACTTCAAGAAATATATGGTTGATCTTCTTTCGGTAAGAAGCCTTCAATGGATATATTGTTGAATATCATCGCATGAGTGCCCTAATGTGATGACTAAGACATAGCCATGTCAAGACTACGTCTTGACGCAAACGCGTATGACTTTATTAACATCCTTTTGTTGCAATGCTGTTTGTTTATCAATGTTCTTGTTATTTCTAATAGCTTCCTTTAGACAATAACAAGTTGTCCAGTGGTCAAAGGTCATTGTATCGCTCATCAAAACATGAGGGTGGTAATTTGATCGTACCCGTTTGCATCAAGTAACTTTGTCATCACATTATGGAAACGAAATCAGAATCTGCTACAAAAACATTTTCGCACAAGCTCAAATTTTTTAAACTGCGTTCATGTCCACAGGTCGCGCATGAGTTTAGTAGTAAACAAGCTTGGAATCCATTTTTGACCATTGTTAAAAAGTTTTAAATCAATTCAAAAATAATTCATACAAATTTATGGAAATGATATCAAACTCTAAATAAAAAATATTCGTGCATGAGCTCGAATTTTCATAGATGCATTCGTGTCGGCATGTCGCGAGCGCATGAGTTTGGGTAAAACAAGTTAACATAATCCGAATATTCAATACAAAGTTTGGTATATAATTGTACCAAAATTTCAGGCGATGTGGGATGCAAGTTTCATTTCTAGTTTTGTGTTTCGAGTAACTTACTTTGCAAAACCATATCTCGTTCATATTAACTCGATTTTCGACACACTTTAATTAGCTGTTTGTAAATCCCTCATCAAGTAGAACGCAATCCACTAACCAAAACATATGTATATTACATATAATTAGATTAATTTTTTTATAGAAAGTCATTTTTGACAAATATTTTAATTTCCAACATTTGTAAGTACCGATTTTAGACGATAAACAAATGTGTATAAATAGACACAGGACGTGATGTAAATTTATAGCAATAATATTGAACACAATGAAATACAATATGAGCTACTGCACAAAGCAAATACAAGAGATAACAATCATATACAATTGTGACATTGAATTGCCATGCATTCCAGCATAACGTCACTTCACCCTGCAATTATGTACGTATAAGAGATAACAATCAAATACAATTGTTACTATTTAAACATGATGACATGAAAGTGCTAACCCAACATATGAAATTAAAAGAAGGTTATAGATGTAACATACTTGGTGCAGTCAGTATAAATATTGATCGTGTATGGTAATTTTACTTTACACAACACTGGGAGAAGGATGGCGTGTTGGGGATCAATGCCCCTGTCATTTCTAAGCGCATCTGTTAGACAATAACAAGTTGTCTGGTGGTCAAAGCTCCTTGTATTGCTGAGATCTTTTAAACCATCGCAACAAGTTCCTGGTAAACCACCCTCAAAACTTCCGCCCCTCAAGTATTCCTGACATGTCTTTATCTTATCCATCACATTTGGGCAGTGATGACGCGAAGGTATGGCTTTTGCATTCTGGGATGATACCACCATGCAAAGTACCAGAAAACAAAAAACCTTCATCATTTGCCCTGCCATTGTAAAACAAGTTTTGTTGTTTGTTATGTATATGGTTACTGTGTAGAGCAATGTTATGGAGTGTGCTAGGTATATATAGGATGTTAACACACATGCATGTCAATATCTATGTGATTTAACAGCTTTGTTTACATGTTTTACATAACTCGTCGAATTTTTCTTTCAATAAACTCATTCGTTAAAGGTAGTTTCCCTTATAAACCAAATATGTTAGGTATATTACGTGTATATTAGTGTTGACAACTCCTTAAACCTAATAAATTAAATTTAGGCCTAACAAAGTTTGTGAAGAAATGGTTTGTGTGAATTGGTCATATCATGAATATAAAAATTAATGCTTGGATGTCTAACTTCTCATTATATTAGCTAACATGTTATTTTTTCATCAATTTACCACGTTATATTTGAGTTATATATAATTTCAAATGCGACTAAACAATACAATCACCTAAGGAAGAAACCATTAAGATGTAGAGGCTCGTACAATGTACATACTTGTTTATTCCACTCAAAGTTATTACTACCCCGGTCCTATTTTTTGTTGTCCTCTTTTGACTTTTTGAAGTTTTTCTTTTTTAACTTTGATGTTTAATATTTTTGTTTGTGTTATATAATACTCGATGAAAATTATACTAATGAAAAATACATTTAAAAACGAACCTATTAATATATTTTGTATCAAATATTATATAACAAAAAAAAATATTCAAGATCAAAGTTGTAAAAGATTGACTTCAAAAAGTTAAAACATGACAATAAAAGTGGGACGGAGAGAGTATCACTTATACATGTAACCTTTATAATTCCATAGTTACGCTATTCTACCAAGTGTGATTGAAACTTATTATAAATACCTTTCCCGAGTTAGGAACATGTTTAAAGATCTTGATTCAAAAAGCCTTTTTTGAACCATCCGGGGCGGAGTGTCATAAAATTTAGGATGATCGAAACTAATGGTCTATGCTTAGATAAAGAAAAAAAGGACAATTAATTCATAGGACGTTGTATAATCATACACGAAAGGTATACTAGTGGATAAATAGGCTCAAACCCGGATTGCGGCTTTAGGGTATCTAGAGTTTTACCATTACAAATAATGGTCAATAATAAGGTTCCATCTACGAGAGACCAAACCTTAACCCTCTCCTCCATTATCAAATATCGATCCATACAAACCCTACCTTTGCTACCGTTCCAAAAATTCCACATAATCAATTCCACTAACAAATCTTCATTCTCGTTTCCACATAATATGTTCCCATCAACTGTCTTCATTCATCAGTCTCATAGACCCACCTTTCAATATCTCATCAGAACTAGGGTTTTAATTATTTATTGGTTCAACGACACCAAAGGGTTAAATCTGATGGATTTAGAAGCCTTGGCGATGAGAATTTTTTTCGTCCATCAGCAAATATTAAATCTGATGGTGAAGTTTTTGAGTATGTGATTGAGAATGGATCTGATGATCGAACTAAGGTTGGGTTAATTACATATATACCCAATTTAAACCTTTAAATGTCATATTTACCCAAGTAAAAACTAAAATGTCATATATACCCATTTTTAATACTATATTTGTCATATCTACCTATTTTGTTACTAAATCAGTTAAAACTAAATTTATATTATTAAATACCAATTATACCTTTAGCACAAACACAAAGTCTTCACAGACATCGTTGGTATCAAATACAAAACCAAAAAAACTACTCAATGAACAAGAAAACGCAAGGAATCATGTCTAACTCCATCAATAATGCTGCAAATTTCTTTATATCCATGTTCTGTAAAAAAAGAAATGATTTCTCTATTAAAAATTAAGGAACAACCAATAAAAGAACAACTAAATAAACCGCATGAGGCAATGACTTGCCAACAATTCAGATACAATTTAAATATTGCTAACAATTTATAAAGTGAACTATGTTTTGTTTAGTAACATGATTCTATTTCTTGGATATGAAGATCAATAAAAAGCAGCACATTTAACACTAATTAAGAAGGGTAAATTAGTCAGAACATTTTTCATTGATAATATTTAAGAGTTTATAATGATTAAATTTGTATTTTGGATAAATATGACAAAATTTGTATTTAAATTGGGTATATATGACATTTTGATTTTGTGTTGAGTAAATATGACATTTAATGGTTTAAATTGGGTATATATGAATTAACTGTCTTGGTGTGATGAACACATGGTCAAGATGGTTTAGGATTAAGAACAAATGTGTTTTTCACTTATTTGTCTTTTGATCCTGACTATCTACTTTATTTATTATTATTGCATTGGTGAACCTTTTTAGTTTAATATGTTTGGTTTTTGGTCTTTCGTATGGTTTTATTATTTACTTTTTGTTAAAATCGATCGTTGGTACTGTTTTGTTACCGGTGTACTATTTTGTATTGTTTACTTTTTCTTAAAATCGATCGTTGGTACTGTTTTGTTACCGGTCCACTAAAGTCGATCATTGGTACCAGTCGACTAAATCCGACCGTTGGTATTTTTTGTTACTAGTCGACTAAAGTCGATCGTTGTACCAGCCGGGGTTTTACCATTATAAATAATGGTCCATAAGAAAGTTACACCTACGGGTTTATTCATTGTCTAACAAGGTATTGCATAAACAATTATGGTTTCTTTTTACTTTCTTTAGGCACTAATACATGTGTTTACATTAGCGAGGTTTGGTTATCCACGCGTTGCAGTGGGGACTAAAACTATACTTTTTAGAAACTAAACTAATAGCAAAACGTAAAAGATGTTAGTCAAGTGCACACATTTTTGTGTCCGTAAATAGCACACGAGTTATAAGTATTTGAAAATTTAATAAAAGTTTATGCATTTGCATATAATGAGTTAAACTTGAGTATCAACTCGAATTAGCATAAGGTGATCTTTGATGATGTCTTTGTTACCATTATAGTTGAAAATAGATGCAATGTTCCTGCAAAAATGTTAAGATAATAAGTAAGAAAAATGTGTCGTTAGATCTAATGTGTTGTCAGAGTTGCACATAGCTGTAGCTTTTTCTGACCCATATAATGCAAATCAAATAAACACAGAAACCAAAAGCAAAAAGAGTAAAATGACTAAATAATATAAACAATTGACTTCACTTGGTATTGTCATGAACCTGTATAGGCACCTAAACCATCTTTTGCACCCAACTCGATAATGTCACCAACCATTGACTGTTTTTTCCTAAGCTCAAATGTCTCTTCATCAAAGCTTTTATCTATGACATCCCACATGTAAATCCAATGACGATGTCAACAATCATAAGGTTACAAAATGTGTTTGTTTGGTGCACTAAAAAATGGAGGAAGCCAGCCTCTTGTTAGAGTTAGTATGCACATTAGTCAAATTTATAGGGCTCAATGTTACTTTTAGTTCTTGTTTTAGTCAAATAGGATTATAAGTCGGTTCATGCATTATATAATGCACAAACGACTTCTTTATTCTAGAGAAGTTATTTTTCTTCATTGTAGCAGCTTACTTCAACTCTTTTTAAGGTTGATTTCCCCCCCTCATCTCAACAATAAAGAGGTTGGGGGGGGGGGGGGGGGGGGGTCTTTGTACATCATTATTTTCTTTGCAAACGTTAATAAAGGTTAATCGTTTGGGTCTCATTCTTGTGTGGGTTTACTTTTCTGTCGATATATTTGCTTGTGTGTTTGTTTTCGAGTATCGGGTAACCCACGCTCTAAATTTCCAGGGTTGTTGGTCGATAACCTCACAACACCGAACTAAACAAAGAACCCATGTGGAAAATATCCTTCAAAGTAAAACCTTTTTCTTTTAAAGCAAAGAAAAATAAACACTTTAACCTTTGACTTTTTTTCCCGCCAAAAAATATATATTTGATTATACACCTTCAATATGCATCAAGGTAAGAGTAACATATTGATGAGTTTCACAAGATGGTAGGTGACTTAGCAGCTATAAAGACTACTATATCGGAGGATGAGACATTACTGGTACTCACATCTTTACCATCGTCTTATGATAATTTTGTGAAGACTTTGTTATATGGTCGGGACACTTTAAAGCTATAAGACGTGCTCACGACACTTAATTCTAGAGAACTTCAAAAGATGACGAAAGCATAGGGTGATAGTGGTGAAGTATTGTATGTGAGGGGAGATTTGGTCAGAGAGATATGAAATAAGATCAGATAGTACGTGGTCAAAGTCACAGGGAAGAAGCAACAAACTCAGATGTTATATATGTCAGTCTGAGGAGCATTTGAAGAGGGATTATCCTAAGTATGACAATGTTAATGTTATGATGGCTATGAGTGTTCATCTGTTAGACTGGATCATGGATTCACGGGACTCATACCATATGACATAAAAAATAGATTATTTGTTTGATTTTTAGGAGTTTGATGGTGGTAATATATTGCATGGTGATGGTAGGGAATGCCATGTACCGGGGGGGGGGGGTAAGGTTTGAATACAAGTGAGAGATGGGTCAAGTTTCGTGTTGGACAACTTTAGTTATGTTCCGGAATTAAGACAAAACTTGATATCGCTGGGCACTTGATGTGTTGTCGTGTATGTTGTTATTTTAGTTATCAAATTTTACATTTTTATTTTGCAAACATTACGAGTTTTACATTCATTGGTAAGTAGGGTGTCGATCACTAAGTGCGAGAGCGTTAATCTTTTATTCTATCAATATTTTGGTTAAATAAATTAAGTTAACTTAAACCATGTTAATTCTAATCTATTTAAAACCTATGCTAAAGCTAATTCTAACGGATAAAGAGACTGGCACATGTTTTGTGGTAACTTAGATCAATTAAAAACACAATAACACATGCAAACAGATAATCAAAAGATAGAAGAGCGGTCAAGCCAAATATAAGAAAACTATATTAACCATGATTAATCTAATTAAAACGCCGGTTTGTTTAGTTTAGTGCAATGAGTGCTTATTTCGAGGCAGCATATCATTCCAAAATTTAGGCGAGACTTCTTCCTAAAACCTAGACACGTAGAATTCTATCACAATTAAACGCATCCGCATAAAGCATCCTACTCGCTGACTATAATCTATCTTATGAGATTAATAATGGTGATCTTATTAAACCCTAACTCATGGAGACTTTACCTACTTACTGTTTAATGGCAATTTATATTCTAGTAGTCCAATGTCCAAGTCTTTAACAAAGGAATCAGTACATTATTTGTTGATCTCAAGTCACCTGCTAGTCCAACTTGTCCACATAAACCAATGGTAAATATAGGCCATTAATTGTGATCCTATTATTCTAGATATATAAATCGCTATATGGAGAGTCATCCCGACATCTAGCTAACTTGGTCGGTATCACTAGATCCAGTTGAATGATAGGTCGCATTTAAAAGCACGTAAACAAGTATGAATTGATAAACATAAACAACGATCAACGATAAATTAAGCAGTCAATATAAACAAACCAAATATTTAAATCTTCATAATCATGGCTAATACCCAAGGGTATTAGCCTTTAATCATTGTAATCAATACAGGAATAATCAATTCAACCAAGGTAAACTAACCGAGGTAAACTAACCGAGTTAAACGACTTATCCTAGAAATTTACCAATTTAAACAAGTTACTCCAATTATATCCATAATACTCATTATTGTCATATCGAATGGATATACCAAGCCAAGTTCTAAAGTCTACAACATCACCGGCACATTCATATTTTTTGTAGGATTTAGGTAAATATTTGGAAACGGATAAGGCTGAATCCTCACAATATCTAATCATTTTTATAAAATCACTTTTTGTTGTAAACTTGTAAATTTCATAACTTCTTCGTTACAAATCGGTTTTTCGAGTTATTTATATGCTTGGATTCTTTATCAAATGTACTATTTTAATAAAATATAAAAGAAATATTTTATTTCATGAATTAAAACAGTAACTTTTTGAGTTTTGTATAAAAAGTTTATAACTTTATTTTTATAAGTTTTTAACTTAACTAATTTGCTACAAGTCCTCTAATTTATGTAATAACACAACATGAATATACTTTAAGTCCTTGAATTTTATGTCCATTATATTGAGTCCAAATTTGTCCAAGAAAATGCCTATCATAATTATTTACTTATATAAACTATATAAATAAATAATTAACCATAACTTTACAAATAATTATATAAATTATCCATTGCTTGTAAATCCTTAAGTAAAACATATTCTCATGTTTTTAACCTCATTTTACCCATGAACAAGTATTCTTTGAGTTTATATAAACTTGTATTATTTTATAAACATATATAAAATATAACTAGGTGATGATTAACCATATAATAATTATATAAAATATGAAATGAATTATTTGAAGAGATTAGGGTTTATAGAAGACCTTAAGATGATGAGTGATGATGATACAAACAATCAAACTTTAAGTATTAACCCTAAATACTTGATATAAACCCTAACTTCCAATGAAAACCCTAATTTCTTTCTCTTGTATGAACCCTTTTAATTACCTAACCAAGCTTCCAATACTCTTTGTAATACCTTACATATGCTATATATCAACCCTTAAATACTTGTATGGCCTTAGAAATCAAAGATTGTGAATGTTTAAAGTTGGAAATGTGAACCGTGGGTTTTGAGCTTCAAGAGAGGAAATGGTGAAGTATTTTTGCTTGCAAAGGTTTAGTGTGAGAAGTTATTACTTTTGAGGTCCTATTTATAGCAAGAACTAGTAAGAATACCATCTTAGCAAAACTAACAAATGGTATTGAGGGCTTGTGATGTATATCCGGTTTCACATGGCTCATAGGGCATGGATTATACATTTTTATAAGGTTTAGGGCTTACAATAGTATGGTATGAATACCTTTGTGTAAGACATGTGTAAGTATTGATTTGATAAGTCTTTAAGCATGCTAAACATGCTCTCTTTTCCTCCTTGTTTGCTGCCGACATCCCACACCAAAAAGAAAGGCAAAAGTGACGCTAGTCTTGAGTTTTTGATCCATTGGATAACAAGTATACTTGCTTAATGGTGTTAGTGGATGTTTGGAATTAATTTACAAACATGAATGAATGTATATGTATAATTTCGGTTGGCATGTATGTATAAGTAGTTTTGCAATATATTTTTTGGTAGTTGTTGAAGCATAGGTAGGTTAATGGTTTGCCATGCATGCATAAAGGTAGTTTTATTGCGTTACATAGATGATTTACGTAACGGATAAAAATAATTACAAGACCACTTATCATTCTTTTCTACATCATAATCCCCTAATAGACTACCCTTCAACGACAATATAGAGTGTCCCTCCAACAAAGTATGTACCAACTTTCCTTTGTAAAAAATAGATTGTAACACCTTTAGAGTTTTCCAACTCCGATCCTTGAAAATCTCCATACCAATTACATTTCCCTTTGCTTGGTAACCCAGATCTCAGCCTTGCATCCGCAAGAAAATACCATACCATCTATATAGAGAGATAGATGTATGAACATACCTGGTGTATGCTCCCAGTAATAGCCATCGTTGTTATTTTCCTGCAACCGTTGTTGAGCACATACACATGTGACCGAGCATTCCTATCTTCTTTCAATACAACCTTCCACTTAGAAATTACCTTACAAGTAACTATATCATTAAAAGTCAATGAATCATATGCGTAGATCTTCTCCTCTATAGCTACTGCAAAAAACAGCCTCATTGTTGTCTTCTCTATACCTGAGTAGTTCATGTGTTGAGTGTTGATACCTATTACATGCTAAATGATAGTATGTCAAATCTTGAGTTTGTACTTTCTGTGAACCAGCTAGATGATCGACATTCCTCTGAGGTTCCACCTCAAATGCATAATCCTCCTACAGTTTCATCTTAAACTTAACTCACTGTAATACCTGCATTAAAGTACCTACATCATAACCAATGAAGGTTTTCTTGTATTCCTAACTCCATTGAAACCTATATTCCTGTAAAGCACTACCTTTACAATAACATCATCTAACCTCTAAAGCTTATCACCCACTATACCTTTACGACATCCTAAGAATATGCACTTAACCTTAACCGCTTCAAGCATCCTTTGCTTAATACTAGCAAGCCAACCAAGAAACCATAACATATCTATATGTGTCTTAAATCTAATCGCTAATGATGGTGACCTATTCACTAGATATGTAGACATGGTTTTATCCTTTGCCCAACAAACCTTGGATAGACCAGAATCGAAAAACAATGTACCTTAGCCAAGGTTGTCATGTTTATCTCTTTAACCAACCTATTCTGCTATTGTATCCCTGCAATATCTAAATGTTTGGCGGCCCCACTCTTCACACATTGTTGTGTAGACCCTAATTACAAGAATCAAGAACATTACCCATCTTGATCTTTTACTCAGTCTGATATTCTCCTAACTGCTTCCTACCCTTCAATGTCTTCCTTGCCATAGCCTAACTTTCCATGGTATATACGAAATCAGCCCTTCTTGTTCCTGATAGTACCACCAGCTAACCCGTTATAACCTTGATCTTGCCCGACTGCATCTTCAAGGTAAAACCCTTTATTTTAAGAGTGTTGATAAAATCAAATAATGTCACTTTTATAGCATTATTTATCCTATGTTTCTTACCGATTTTATATAATTATTGCAAGAATTGTTACTTAATCATTTGTATTTGAGATTTGTAGTAATCATGGAGTACTTTGTGAAGATTAGCTAAAAGGAACGCATAGTGAAGCTTAAAACAAAGAAATCTAAAGAATATTATTCTGACATTCTATACGCTGTATCCATTAAGGAAGATATGGTGTATATGTTCTTGCACATCATAAGAAACCACGAAGAACAAAGACCTCTACGTCGTATCCAGAATCTATCATACGCCGTATCCAAGATATAGTAATTAAATATTCTAAAAGATATTGAACGTGGTCTCTACTCTAAGAAAACTCCCAATACGCCAAATTGACCTTAACCAATACAACGTATCGATCAAATTCCAGAACCTATAAATAGAAGACCTAAAAACGATTTTTAGGTGTGCTTGATCATATTTTTGATACCCTAACCACAAAAGTCGTTTTTTAGAAGATAAGAAGAGCAGAAGAGGTCAAGCAAAGCTACTAATTCCATAAGAAACACCTTGTAATCTCCTATACTCTAGTAATTTTTTGATTTTTAGTATCATTCATTTAACTCGGTTAGTTTACCTTGGTAGAACTGATTATTCCTGTATTGATTACAATGATTATGGGCTAATACCCTTTGGTATTAGTCATGATTATGAAGATTTAAATGTTTGGTTTGTTTATATCAACTGCTTAATTTATCGTTGATTGTTTTTTATATTTATAAATTCATACTTGTTTACATGCTTTTGTATGTGACCTATCATTCAACTGGATCTAGTGATACCGACCAAGTTAGCTAGATGTCGGGATGACTCTCCATATAGCGATATATATCTAGAATAATAGGATCATAATTAATGGCCTATCTTTACCATTGGTTTATGTGAACAAGTTGGACTAGCAGGTGACCTGGGATAAACAAATAACGTACTGATTCCTTTCGTAAAGACTTGGACAGTGGACTACTAAAATATAAATTGCCGTTAAGCAGTAAGAGAGTAAAGTCTCCATGAGCTAGAGTTTAATAAGATCACCATTATTAATCTCTTAAGATAGATTATAATCAGCAAGTAGGATGCTTTATGTGGATACGTTTAATTGTGATAGAATTCTATGTGTCTAGGTTTTAGGAAGAAGTCCTGCCTAAATCTTGGAATGATATGCCGCCTTAAAATAAGCACTCATTGCACTAAAATAAACAAACCAACATTTTAATTAAATTAATCATAGTTTATACAGTTTTCTTATATTTGGCTTGACCGCTCTTCTATTTTTTGATTATCTGCTTGCGTGTGTTATTGTATTTTAAATTAATCTAAGTTACCATAAAACCTGTGCTAGTCTCTCAGACTAAAAACCCCCTTATCTGTTATAATTAGGTTTAGCATAGGTTTAACATAGATTAGAATTAACATAGTTTAAATTAACTTAATTTAGTTAACCAAAATATTGATAGAATAAAAGATTAACGCTCTCGCTCTTAGTGATCGACACCCTACTTACCAATGAAGCCACATCTGATTGGGTACACTGCCCGTTAAAGTGTTGTTTTAGGTAATGTCGGAAAAATATAAATGTAAAACATTATAACTAAAATAACAACCTACACGAAGACACATCAAGTTTTTGGCGCCGTTGCCGGAGAGTGAAGTTGTTTAATCTTTATTTTTATTTAATATTTTGGTTTTAACCTTTGATTAACTTAACCCTTAGAATTAGTGTAATTTAGATTAGTGTAAATTTTTGTATATTTATTTATTTTTGTTTGGTTGTGTGTTTGTTTGTTTTGTTTGATTTATTGTTTTCTGTACACTGTTCTGGTCGATAACCTGATACGACGTTTTCACTTTAATTGAATACGGCGTATCAACTTTCTTAAGCAATACAGCGTATCTTATTCAGCAGACTGATATGGCGTATTCAGGTAAATTGAATTCTGCGTATTGATCGCCTGATATAACAGCAGAAACATATTCTTCGTATTTGATTTCCGTGATTGACTTTCCGTGTTACCTTTCTTCCAAGCAAATCATGCTGATATTTTTACCTTTGTTACATATTGTACCAATCAGAGTGAGTATATTGAAGAAGTAATGGCATAAATTAAGACGAAAACAACTATGGAAGAATTCGTGACAAAAAACTTAGCAAATTATTATTCAGGGATCACAAGTATTACGGTTAATGGTAAAGCTGCTTATGAACTAAAAGGAAAATTCCTTTATGATTTGCACGAATATGCCTTCAGTATAACTAATGGTGAAGACGCGGTCGAACACATCGAATACTTTCTTAAAATTATTGACCCTATTGATTTGCCCAATGTAAATCATGAACGACTTAGGCTTGTTGTCTTCCCAATCTTATTAGTTGGAAATGCAAGCAAATGGTTTGATGAATTTAAAGGCTCAATTACTACTTGGGTGGATTTGACTGACAATTTTTTTAGGAAATATTACCCGCCTTCTCGTACTTATAATGTTGTGGGGACTGAAGCAAAAAGGGATCCGACCAATACTATGTTTGAAAAATGGTTGGCTTCGAAATTTTCTAACCATATGATAATGGATCCATTCACCAAAAAAGTTTTATGGGATTTTTGGAATAAGGTTAATAATTAAGAAAGTGTTATTAATGAGAGATTTTTTGATCTTGAGAAAGAAAATAATGATGATGAACACGAAAATGATGAAATCTTTAGGATATAAACCAACTTATTCAACTACAAAACACCATCGTGCACGAAGTTTAATGAGTTCAATTATCTTCTTAAAGTTGATACGAAATTATTTACTCACGATATTCAAAGAACCAAGACTTATGAAGATTATGAGAACGAATTGAATAATGAACTTGATGAGCCATGGTCCGAAGATGGAGTACCATATGAAATATTTGATCATATTTGCGAACCTTAACATTTCAAGAATGGGAAAACTAAGTGGCCCACTTGCTATTCGAATGAAGATGGATTCTGTAATGGTGGAGAATTAACAGGGATGGTTTGAGTTGGTTACATGACTTACTTTCAAGATGATGAATGGTATGATATTTTAATGGATAGCAATTCAAAAGAAGAAGCCTTGAAGCAAAAGGATATTTATGAAATGTCATGGGGGAATGCAACTCAAAGTGTAATAAATTTTTGTACATGGTTAAAAAGGTCTTTCAGGAACTTCCACAAAGTCGATCATGAATTGTCGATAAAGCTTCAAGAATGTTGGTGGAAAGTAAACGATCACATACGCGGACCATATGCAAACATCAATACTCCCTATCATCCTTATCTTAATGATAGGAATGGTAGAGCAAGCAACAACAGTGATGTTTAGGAAGAGGAGGAACAACACAATGAGGGCAATTGATGATATGTAAGAAGAACTGCCAATTTGCAAGGTTAGAAGGTTTGAGATGATCAAGTATTCATTTGGACATGAAGAATAGTATGTTGCTATAAAGGAATATGAGTACGATGATTTGACAAGAACCAATGAAAATGCATGTCACGCTTATCAAAAAATATTTCGCAACATAGACGAAGGATGGTTGCTGACAAGGGCGGAGTAAAAGATATGAAGAAAAGTCTAAGTTAAAGACTTCGCTGTAAAGAAAAGTGCTTCCAGAGAGACAACCCGGACTGTTTTTAATATATTTTATAGAGTCTGTCTTCCCAAATATCAATACGGTGTATCCGCTCCAAACCATACGACGTATTGAATGTTTAGACGTTATCCAGTCTTTTTAATTTTGTGCATTTAAAACATTATTGTCAGTTCCGTCTATACGGCATATTCATTATATGATACGGCGTATTTGGCAGACTGACTCGTACTCAGATACTTTTTACAGGTCTCAATATGGCATATCCTGGTTTTGGGATACGACGTATCGACTACTTGTACAGTTTGTGTTTTTGTTTTATTATTATTAACCTTAGAATACCCGAGATATGATTGCATGGTTTTCTTATATTTTGCACAGGACCTCGCTGGAAAGAAATCGACAATGATGGTGAAGTATCTATAATCTAGAATCTTATGTGTGTTGTAGTCATGCTCGTATCCAGACACATTTACAACACACATTCTTGCTCATAAACTCAACATGGAGAATCATACCGAGCAAATATCAGGGGAGTTTGTCGTTCTAATTCTTTTATTTCCTGTTTTTAACTATAATGTTTATACAATGAGGGTGTTGTATAATTTAAGTGGGGGAGAAGAATTAGAACACTATTTGTCCTATTTTTCACTTAAATATGCTAAAAGTATGGTTAAATTTAAAAAAAAAATTCAAGCATACTTTTATGAAATTACTAGTTACATAACCTGCACACAATACCTTTTTTATAAAATCTGGAACTTTACAAATCTGATGAAAAATATTTATTTTTCTGTGAAAGTACATTTTACAATGATTTCAAATAAAAAGTGTCTTTATAAAAGTAATTTTATAACGAAAGAGTTGTAGTATTTACAAGATATCGATAAAAAGTGTTTTTATAAAAACCTGTTACTGTTCATAACAGTAAGTTTCTGGGATATGTTTTTCTTGGTTATAACTTTTAACTACGAAGACGTGGACATAAAGAACACTAAAAATGGGATTAAAATGGACAAGTTATGATTTTTGGATGGTTACAACAATTAATTATATAAAAGTAGTTTTATATAATTTTACTAAAACAGTAAAAGTTACTATTCATAATTAGCTAAAAGTATTATGAATACAATATTTTGATACATCTTTTTAATACGAAGCCACAGGTATAAATAACATGTAAAACGGAGCCAAAACGAAAAAGATATAAGGATTTCAAAACCTTATGGACTATTTTTGTTTTTGTGCACTATTTTTATAAGAACAACTCAGATATTTATATAATATCATTATATAAATACATATAAGTGTTAAAACAACTATTATTAAAAAATAATAAGTTGTTGGACAAGTATAACATTTTTACAAATACAAAGTACATGAACATTTATTTTACAAGTGCTAATCTATATGGTTTAATTTTATCAATTAAACAAACATATTTAGGTGGTGATGTAACTATATAGAATTATATGTTGTGTTAGTTTTTCGAAGTACGTTGTACTCATACGACCTATAATTAATTAGTTTGCATTTGGACTTTTCCGTAACGTTTCACTCATTTTATTTGTATAATCAAACTTCATTCACTAAGGTGAGTTTATAGCCCCATGTTTTACATATATTTTTGGGGTGAGAACATGCTTGTTTACAAATTCATTAACATGGTTGATTCAAACTCGTTACATGTTCATTCACAATGCGTTTACAAATTAATTTTCATACTCATTTACATATCTCACGATGAGGTACAATACTTGATTACACTTTTGTATGCAAACACCTACATGCCTTTCACTTAAATGATTACGGATTAGCTTAAGCGGATTGAACTGTTAACTATAAGTTGGTAGACACGAATGTTATAAAATAGATCTATTCGGGTATGACAGTCCCGTTCGGGTGACTAGCTATCACTGGTGTCGACATTACCGAGCCAACGAACGTTATACCATGTCGGAGCAAAGAACGACATTTACATGAACATGAACATTTATGGTGCCTTGAATAAAGTGGCATACAAGTCTGAGTCTCAGTTTCATGAAGTTAGAGTAATCGTAATCATTCCTTTTGCATACTTAAACATTTACTGTGCCTTGAATAAAATGGCAACACATACTTGAAACATTTTGTTATATTTACAAATATCATATATACTTTGAACAATTGCGGTCCAACTTTCATACGAACACTTTTGTGACTATTATAAGGATTGAAATGGTCATGCACACTTTGCAAATCTTTGGTTCAACATTATTACTTAAACAAACCTATGAACTCACCAACTTTATGTTGACACTTTTAAGCATGTTTTTCTCAGGTGAAATAGATGCTTGACTTAATTGATGTGCATTGGAGTCTATACTATACAAGATATCATACATGGATTTTCACAAACAAATCTCGTTGTATTACTTTCAAGATTTTCATTTGGATGCAACTATGGGACAAATGTCATATCAATTTCAAGAAAATCAACGTGATTACTTTTCAAACGACTCATTTAGAAGTCGTTCTCTTATATCTTATGCAATGTACTTATGAAGTAACACTCTCGGACATACTTTCTGCTACGACCCATTTTGGGGGTGTTACACTTATTTTGAGGCAGGATATCATTCCAAGATTTAGATTTAGGCGGGACTTCTTCCTAAAACCTAGACATGTAGAATTATGTCACAATTAAATGCATCCGCATAAAGCATCCTACTCGCTGAATATAATCTATCTTAGGAGATTAATAATGGTGGTCTTATTAAACTCTAGCTCATGGAGACTTTACCCACTTACTACTTAACGAAAATTTATATTCTAGTAGTCCACTATCAAAATCATTACCAAAGGAATCAGTACGTTATTTGTTGATCCTAGGTCACCTGCTAGTCCAACTTGTTCACATAAACCAATGGTAAGAAGAGGGCATTAAATGTGATCCTATTATTCTAGATATATAAATCGCTATATGGAGAGCCATCCCGGCATCTAGCTAACTTGGTCGGTATCACTAGATCCAGTTGAATGATAGGTCGCATAGAAAAGCACGTAAACAAGTATTAATTGATAAACATAAACAACGATCAACGATAAATTAAGCAGTCGATATAAACGACTAAATATTTAAATCTTCATAATCATGGCTAATTCCCAAGGGTATTAGCCCTTAATCATTGTAATCAATACAAGAATAATCAATTCAACCAAGGTAAACTAACTGAGTTAAAGGAATGATACCAAAAATCAAACAATTACTAGAGTATAGGAGATTACAAGGTGTTTCCTATAGAATTAGTAGCTTTGCTTGACCTCTTCCGCTCTTCTTGTCTTCTAAAAATTGACTTTTGTGGTTAGGGTATCGAAAATATGATTAAGCACACCTAAAACTCATTTTTAGGTCTTCTATTTACAGTGTCTGGAATTTGGTCGATACGCCATATTGGGAGTTTTCTTGGAGTAGGGACCACGTTCAATATCTTCTAGAATATTTAATTACTATATCTTGGATACGGCGTATGATAGATTCTGGAGGCGTATAGGTCTTTGTTCTTCGTGGTTTCTTATGAAGTGCAGACACAGATACGTCGTATCTTCCTTGATGGATACAACATATAGAATGTCAGAACAATATTCTTTAGATTTCTTCGTTTTAAGCTCCAGAATGCATGACTTTTAGCTAATCTTCACAAAGTACTCCATAATTATTGCAAATCTCAAATACAAATGTTTAAGTAATAATTCTTGCAATAATTAAATAAAATGGGTAAGAAGCATGGGACAAATGATGCAATAAAAGTGATGTTATTTGATGTCATCCAATACCCCCTACTTGAATCCTACTTGTCCTCAAGTAGTCTTTAGAAATTTCTGAAAATATACCCCTAAGGATTTTTCTGTTAAGCATTTATTCGTTCAATTACCAGTACATAACCAAACACCTCACGAAATAGGAAGATAAAATCACTCAAATCACTCGACTAATCTATGTGGTAACATGTAACTAATTTGCTCAACTGCTTGGTTATGACGAGTATTTTATCATAAGCTTGGCAAGGATACACATCTCCACTACTAAAGCTAATTTGTAACAAGTTTATAAAGGTAAATCAGGTTTAAAAGGCTTAAAGGGTTTGATCATTCTTTCTAATCTCTACTGATACCAATATTCCTTTTAAGGTGACAAAATCACACATACACACCCATATCGATGGGATAGACACATATGACTGCATTCAAACCTTAACTCGAATAAGCTAAAGAATAGGACTAGTAGTCTTTACCAAAAGTTGTAAACAAGCAAGGGTGACAAACCACATATACACATCCATAACGATGGAATAGACATACATGATTGCATTCATTCCCTCACTCGACGAAGAGTGATATAGAGTATGGATCTTCTAATCTTTTACCAAAAAATAATAAACTAACAAGGTGGACAAAATCACACATACATGGCTGTAACGACGGAATAGACATATGTGATTGCTCGCATCCTCGTTCGAATAAAACCTAAGGGTTAGGAATTAGGAAAGGGAAATAATTGTTGTTAAATAAAAATACATAAAACAAATAGATTAAGTCCAAACAAATAAGGTATAAGTTGCTAGATACTTTCCCCACCGTTCCCATGATAAAGATACAAATCATGGACTACTTCATGTTTGGTAGATACGAAACAGACTTGAAAAATGTCTTTGATCAAAGATAAATGAAAACAACCCTTAGTTGGCGTTCCCATAACGATCAACTCCCAATCATCCATACTATACATACTTTTACAAAACAAGTGACGATATCTACCACTTTATACAAAACTTTATATCGTTGATTTATAACACGTATCAACGAATAATCGATCATTCAAATAATTCTATCGGTTTAAGTTTTAACGAACCGACAATCTCCATAAATTCCTCCTCTTTTTTGCAGTGATTTTCTATTTTTTCCATTTTTTCAATCATAAATAATACACTACGAATATCGGTGTAATTTCACCATCTTCACGATCATAATAACTCAGGATAATTTCTTCATAATTCTTCATTGTTCGTACTTGGATATACCAATAATTGTGAAAGTAGTAAAAATACATGAGTTTAACTATTTTTACATTCCCATTGCAATGTGCAATTTTCCTAACCATACCAGAGATAGAAAATGACACAAGACACAGAAAATACATACTTTACACTAAAGCAACTAGCAACTGATAAATGCACTTAATCTAACAGGGTAGGCTAAGGTGTAAAGGTGTAACGAAACAAATGGTTGGTGAAAAAAAAGGAATGGTTAAACGGGTTTTTCTAGAGGAATGCTACTCTTAGAATTAGAATAAACAAAAGGTTTATACGGGGGTTAACTAAACGGTGTGGTTAGTTAATAACATAACATATTAAGGGTTTTTGGGTGTAATCCTAGAAATTTACCAATTTAAACTAATTACTCCAATTATATCCATAATACTCATTATTGTCGTCTCGAATAGATATACCAAGCCAAGTTATAAAGTCTACCACATCACCGGCACACTCATATTTTTGTGGGATTTAGGTAAATACTCGGAAACAGATAAGGTTGAATCCTCACAATATCTAATAAGGGTATTGTGTGCAGGTTATGTAACTAGTAATTTCACAAAAGTATGCTTGATTTTTTTTAAAATTTAAGCATAATTTTAGCATATTAAAGTGAAAAATAAGACAAGTAGCGTTCTAATTCTCCTACCCCTACTTAAATTATACAACGCCCTCGTTGTATAAACATTATAGTTAAAAACGGGAAATAAAACAATTAGAAAGAGAAACTCCCCTTATATTTGATCGATATGATTCTTTGATGTATTGTCGTGTAGGGTCAATTTATTGATTACGAAGTTTTAAATTTATATTTAGCCGACTTATCCTAAAACAACACTTTAACGGGAAGTGTACCCGATCGGGTGGAGTTTCGTGGTAAGTAGGGTGTCAAACATTAAGAGCGAGCTCGTTAACCTTATATTCTATTAGTATTTTAATTAATCTAATTATTTGTTAAACCTATGCTAAACCTAGTTCTAATGATAATGGGGGGTGAGAGTTTTCATCCTGAGAGACTCGCACAGGTTTTATGGTGACAATAATCAATTCTAAACACAATAAACATGCAAGAAAACAATCAGATGTTTAAAAGAGCGGTACAAGCATCATGTGATGAACATAATTAAACTTTCAATGATAAATTAAGAAATCGGGTTTAATACAAACCAAACATTAAATCTTCATTAAAATCACTAATACCCAAGGGTATTAGCCCATAACCATTGTAATTATATAAGCGTGATCAAATAACCAAGGTAAACTAAACGTTTTACCGAACGATACCAAAAATTAAATGATGTATAGGAATTACACGGTGTCTTCTATGGAATCGTGATCGATGCTTGACCTTTGGTTGCTTTTCTTTTCTTCAGAAAATAGTCTTTTATGTGTATGATATAGAGAATATGATTTTGTACACTGAAAACTCATTTTTGAGTCTTATATTTATAGTGTTTGAAAAAAACTGGATACGCCGTACTGAATGAAGTCAATACGGGGTATAGGGGTGTTTTCCTTGGAGTGCGCGCTAAGTTTATAACCAATTAGATATAACTTCCCAAATTATATTTATTTACCAAATCTCTGAATAGTTATCCAGCTGGATACTGCGTATGAAGGAACATGGATACGCCGTATTAGGAAGTGAGAATGCGCGTTTTCTTGTGAAATCCAGGCGCTGATACGCCGTATCTTCTTTCCTGGATACAACTTATTGAAAAGAATTAAGCTATCTTCAAATATCATTGTTTTAGCTCCAAAAAGTGCTCCTTCTAGCATGTCTTTACAAATCACTCTGTAATTACTGCAATTTACAACTTTAAGCAATTAAGTAACGATTCTTGCAATAATTATATAAAAGTGGATAATTTATTCGGGATAAATGATGGTATAAATGTACCGTTATTTGATGTCATCAAATATCCCCCCACTTGAATCCTACTTGTCCTTAAGTAGACTCTAGAAATTTATTAAAAATGTATCTCAACCGAAGTTAAGGATTTTTTTTGTTAAGCATTTCTTTTGTTTTAATCGCCTGTACAAGACCAAGCACATCACGAAACATGGGAAATTAAAACACTTAGATCACTCAACTAATCTAGGGTGTAACATTTAATTGGTACGCTCATTTGCTTGGTCATGATTAGTTTCATATCATATGCTTGTCAAGGATACACATCTCCACTACTAGAGCTAAGGAAAAACAAGTCAAAAAGGAATATTAGGGTTTTATAAGGCTTAAGGTTTGATCATTCTAACAATCTTTCACCAATAGTACCACACCAACAATGCAGCTGAATCATACATACATGGCTTTAATGAAGAAATAAACATGTACAATTCGATCACATCCTCATTCGAGTTTAACCAAGGGTTAGGATGAAGAACGATATAGGGTAGGGATCTTATAACATTCACCAAAAGTAATAAACCAACAAGGTGGTTGAATCACGCATACATGGCCGTAACGACAAAATAGACATGCATGACTCGATCACAACCTCGTTCGAGTAAAACCTAAGGTTTGTTGCTAGGAAAGGGAAGTAAATTGTTGTTAAATAAAATTCACAAAACAAATAGATTAAGCTTGGACAAATAAAGTTGTTGCTAGTAACTTTTCCTGATTGTTCCATGATAAAGACTCAAAATATATACAAATGCCTCGATTACATAAATGGCAAAGACAACCTAAGTTGGCGTTCCTATAAAGGTCAACTTCCCAATCATCCCAAACTTTACATACTTTTACAAAAGTGGTGATATCGGCCAATCTATACAAAACAATACATCATTGATTTTTATCCACATATCTATGAATAATCGGTCCTTCCAAGTATTTCATCGGTTTAAGTTTAGCTAATCGATTATCAATCATCCCTTCTCTTTTTTGATGCATTTTCTATATTTTTTTCATAAATCTCGGTTTAATTTCACCGTCTTCACAATCATAATTCTTTCGGATAATTTTTCCTTCAACACTTCATCTTCAGACATAATACATAATCACGAAAGTAGCAAAATACATGAGCCATATATTTTCCCATTGCATTGTGCAATTTCCCGACCTAACCAGGGATAGAAAATTTCACTTTGACACAGGAAATACAAAACTTTACACAAAAAGAACTAGCAACTTTGATTAAGTACGCTTAATCTACAGGGTAGGCTAAGGTGTAAAGCTGCAACAAAATAGACATTTGGTGTGAAAAAGAGAAGAATGGCTCAACATGTTTTCTCTAGGGAATCTTACTCTTATAGTGAGAGTAAGCAAAGGGTTATACGGGGTTTAACTAACCAGTGTAGTTAGTTAATTTTTACAATATTTAGGCTTTTTGGTGTATTCCTAGAAATTTACCAATTTAACATGTTACTCCATCTAAGTCCATAGTACTCATCGTTGTGGTCTCGAGTGATATACCAAGCCAAGTTCTAAAGTCCACTACATTACCGACACACTCCTAATTTTTGTGGAATTTTTAGTAAACGTTTGGAAACGAAATAGGCTTAATTCTCACAATATGGTATTAAGGGGTATAGTGCGCGAGGTAATGTAACTAGTAATTTTTACAAAAGTTATGCTAGAATTTTTTTTAAATTTGGAATAATTTAAACATATAGCATATTATTTACAAAAAAAGGACAAGTAGGCGTTCTAATTCTCCACCTCTACTTAAATTATACAACGTCCTCGTTGTATAGATAAAACAATTAAAGAATATAGGAAATAGAATTAGAACAAGGAATTCCCCTGATATTTTGCTGTGGATGATTCTCCAAGTTGAGTTCTTGAGCAAAAATGTGTTGAACAGCCTTCTTGAGATTTCAAGACTCTAACACTTTGAGATTTCCAGATTTATAAATACTCCACCAACGTTTTTGTTTCGTTCAGAAGGTCATGTATTAAGCATAAGAAAACAAGTGCAACCGGTGTATTCGTTTGGTTAGAACAATAAACCCTAAAAGAGTACAATAAGTCGATATGTCGTATCCGTTCCATAGGATACGCCGTATTGATACCCGTATGTCAGTCGTTTAATACGCTGTATTTATAAATGAATACGTCGTATAGACTGTGCTAAAAATAAAGACTGGATAACGTCCAGAAGGTCAATAAGCCTTATCCATGGGGTTTGGATACACCGTATAGACTGTCCGAGAAGACAGACTCGATAAGAAAATTGAAAATACATTTCGGGTTGTCTCCTGGCAAGCACTTTTGTTTACAGAAAAGTCTTTAAGTTAGACTTGCCCTAATTTAATCCCATCCTTATAAAACAATTTGGGGTCGAACGGGATGCCAAATGGCACATATATATTTTTAATAACAAAAATTAATGGCATCCCTTTGTTAAAACATTGACTAATCATGATTTTAATCATTAAAACAAAATCTTTTTAGCGAAAGATTTACCTGGTGTGTCGTGATTTATTTCAATGTTTTCATCAAACTCAATGGGAGTGGTGTCTTTTCTTATGCAAATAACACAATCCATTGGTTTGACATCAATGTTCTCCGAACATGATTCAGTATTGATTTCAACAAGTTAATTTACCAGTTCCAGTTTTAAATCATTGATAGGAATTAACTTATAAGAAGACGAATCCTTGTTATATATAAAAGTATAATCCTCGTCCTCTGAATCAGAAATGATATGTGAAAATCAATGTCAGCTTTAATTGCATTGTAAATACTTATAGTGGGTTCGGAAGAAACATTCTGATTTGATGTTGATGCATCATTGTAGACAATAGTTGGGAAATCTGTTTCAAAATCTGTGAAAGAATCTAGATCTTCACAATATACCTCACCGTACGTAGCAGTTTCCCAATTAAACATCTGATCACGCCCTCAAGCCTTATCATCCATAAGCTGGATGTACTCTTCCATGGTGAATTTGGGGTCGTCCATTACCTGTAATTAATTTGCTATGAAGAAAAAGGTTAAGTGGACTAATACGCCGTATTCAATAAACTGAATATGCCGTATGGATGTTTAGAGTCGAATACGATGTATTGGTTTTAGAAAAAAAATTATACGCCGTATCCAAAAAATTGAATACGCCGTATCTGAAAAATTGAATACTCCATATCCAAAAAATTAAATACGCCGTATTCTGTATTCGACTTAGAAATTACAGTAGACTGTAATAATGCACACAAACACACAAATATGCAAAATATACAATGCAGGAAATTAAACACACAAAGAAGCACACAAATATTCAAATTTATTTTAACTAAACTAAAACACTAATAAATAAGAATTAAACACCTTCACTCCCCGGCAATGGCGCCAAAAACTTGATGTACTGTCATGTAGGGTCAATTTGTTGATTACCAAGTTTTAAATTTACATTTAGCCGACTTATCCTAAAACAACACTTTAACAGACAATGTACCTGATCGGGTGGAGTTTTGTGATAAGTAGGGTGTCGAACACTAAAAGTGAGGTTATTAACCTTATATTCTATCAATATTGTTGGTAGAAATATTACAATATTTAATCTATACATTCTGTTAATGTTTTGGTGATGACAAACATGTTATTTATAACACATAACGTAAAGTGCTTAAGTTACATGTGATCACAAATCTTCAATGCATTCATACATCTCTTGACGTCTCGAGTCTGCTTTAACAAAGTTTGCACTCGACGTAAATCACTTAAGGTATGAATAAATAAATGTTTAATTTATTTTATGATCAAAGGAATTTTTATTTAACCTCATATTTTTTTTATAAAAATTTTACAAACTTTTTTATAAATTTTACAAAACATTTTTAGATTTTAAAAGAAATGTTTTACTCAAATAAATATTTTGAATTCAAATTTTCAACCTAAAAACGGCTTGAAACGTTCCAGAAAACACCACTCCCAGAAAAGATAAAAAATGGAGCGTCCAGGCTGGGCGGCCCCCTTGATTATAAGGGCCACCCTAATTAAGGGGACCGGCCAGACAGAAAACCTCCTCAGTTTGGCTATAAATACTAGACTATTCCCTACTAATTTTCTCACCTTTTTCACACACTTTCTTTCTGTTCTAAATCAATTTATAAATCCCTTCCATTCCTTTGATCATTTAATCTTAAGCATTTGTTTCCAAGTTATTCAAGCTTATTCCTCCAAGTGCAAGAGAATAACTTTAGTTTAGTTAGTGCATTCATGACATGTCTTATATTCACAATGTATAGATTGAGTCCATGTATTCCAAACTTGTATAATAGTTAGATCATGGTGATCATGGTGTGTATAGTTGTTAAATCGTGGTGATCTTAGTAAGTAGTGTTAGATTGGTGTGATTAAGGTAGAGTCTAGTTGAAGTGAAGTGAAGTTGTGAAGTATAGAAAAGTTGTGAAGGGTAGAGAAGTCATGAAGTTGAAGTAAAGAATAGTCGTAGGTCGTTAAACCTAGAATTCTATCGAGCTATTTAAGTAAATCTAATTTAACTAGTTACTTGTTAAACCTATTTAAACCTACTGACTAATGATAAATGGTGTGGTTTTTCAGCCTGAGATACTGGCATAATTTTTATGGCTGTGCGACAATAATCAATCAATCACACAATAAGAATGCAAGAAAATAATTAAAGAATAAAAGAGCGTGTACAAGTCAATATGATACGAATCTTTAATGACCCATATTAAATCTAATTAAATGCTGGTTTGTTTGTTTAGTGCAATGAACCCTTATCTCGAGGACGGCAAATCATTCTTAGACTGGCGGACATCTCCTAAAACCCTAGACACGTTGAATCCTGCCATAACTAACGTATCCGCATAAAGCATCTTTTTAGTTTAATTATAATCTATCCTAATGGATAAAACGCAATGGGATCTTGTTAAACTCAAGCCATTGGACTTTACCCACTTATGCTTGACGGTAATTTATATACTGGTAGTCAATGTTCAAATGTCTTTACTAATTAATTAAGAACGTACTTGTTGAAACATACGGGTCACCTGCCGGTCCAACTAAGGCTCATAATTAAAGGCAAGAGATAGCACATAATTTGTGATCAATTGGTCTAGTAATATAAAACACATATGGAGAGCTATCCCGTTATGGTAGATTAGTTTGTTGAGGTATAACAAGACCAGTTAAATGATAGTTCACATATTCAAACAATGTAGACAAATATAAGGTGAATAAACATAATTAAACCATTCAGCGATTAATAAGCAATCGATTAAAACAACAAAATATTAAATTCTTCATTAAGAAGGCCAATAACTCGAGGGTATTATCCCATAACCAATATACATTATACAATCGTGATCAATTAACTAAGGTAAACTAAATTTTTACCAACGATAACCAAAAATTAAATGATTACAAGTGAATAGAAATACAACGTGTATTCTATGAATCGTGATCGAAGCTTGACCTTCGGCTGTTCTTCTTTACTTTAGTAAAATCAATTTTTTAAGTTTAGTGGTATAGAGAATATGATTTTGCATACTGAAAACTCGTTTTTGAGTCTTCTATTTATAGGCTCTGAAAATTAATGGATACGTCGTATTGAGTGAGGTCAATACGGTGTATAGGGGTAATTTCCTTAGAGTAACGTACGCTACGTGTTAACACAAAACAATCAGACTATATCTTTACTTCTTTATATTTATTTACATGATCTTTGGATGTTTATCCAACTCGATTACGGCGTATCGTAATAAAGGATACGCCATATTGGGGAATTGAGTATGCGCATTTTCTTGTGAAGTCCAGGTGTTGATATGCCGTATCTTCATTGCTGGATACGGCATAAACCATAGTTGGAAAGATTGGCCATCAAAACCGCCTTTCCATTAGAGACATCATCACAGTCAAAATCATAAGCATCAAGATCCTCAGTCTAGAAAGCAGCAGTGTTTGTAATGGTAGTCTGAGCAGCTTGACCGCCTGGAATGCCTGGATCGACAAGAAATGCTAGTTGCTCTTCATCCAAAATTTGACTAGATTCTTGTGCTTCAGCCAACATTGCCTTTTCCTTAAACCATGCAGTGTTGCTTGGCCTATTAGATTGAGTGCATTGCCTAGCCATATGTCCTTTACCTTGACAATTATAACATTTAACTACTCTTGCCTGCCCTCCTTCATTATTTCCCCTAGAACTAGTAGCATTACCCTTATAGCCAGTACCCGCATAACTTTGTCCTTGCCTCCCTTGAACTTGTTGCACAGTAACCATGTCATGTTGAATGATGGCCTGGTTTCTCAAATTAGAGGAAGTTCTAAGTTAATTGTTGGTTGAGGGGAACCTTGAAGAAGCTACAACTGTCTAGAAAGCCATTAACTTATTGAGACATGCAATTAGATCATCTCCTTGAGTAAACACAAGAATAGCAAGACCTAAGTCTATTTGAGGGAACTCATTCATTGGTTGTGTTGAAGATTGAGGTGAGTTGTAAGTAATTGGTGGAACATATGAGGTTTGATGATCTATATGTAACTGGTATTATTGTGATGGTAGAATGGATGAATGACTGATCTGTAGTTGTGATAGATGAGGTGGTGGATACATTGGTGAGTATGATTGAGGAGAGTGAACTTGTGGAATCATGGTATTTGTTTGTTGAGGAAACTGTGTAGTGTTGTATTGAGAGTGATAGCTAGTAAGTTGAGACGGTGATTGATTGTAATTGGCAACAAATGCAAGAGGATCTTGGTATCATTCACGCATTAAGCTAGTTTCATTTGCATGTGCCTTATGTTGTTTGAGATATGAGTACAATTGATCATAGTTTGTAGTATGCAAATCTCAAGCCAACTTCACGTCCATCACAAACTTGCTCCATTCTGGTGTTCAGAAACTTTGTATTCACTTGAACTGGTCTCATTGACATATTGATAATATTCATGTTATGGATTAGTTGAGCAAATCTCCAGTAGTACTGATACATTGTTTCATCCTTCACAATTGAAAATTTATCAAACTCGTCATACAATTTACATTCCTTTTCTTGTAATGACAATTTCGTTCCTTACATAAGAAGCTTAACTATGTCCCATATCTCTTTGGAAACTTTATGATGATTTACAATGTCATACACATCCGGTGGAAGACCTTGAAGAATGATGTTCATAGCTTTAAGATCACAGTCAGCTTGGAGTTTCTCTGCAACTGAAAGTTCTTCATACTTCTTTGTCCTAGTAGTGCCATCCTCTTCAACAACAGTAGGTCATACAAGTGGACCATTTTGAACTGAGTTAAGAATCATTCTCCCGTTCTCCTTATTCTCTATGTATAGTTCCATACGACTCTTCCAAGAGTCATACAAAGATTTTTCCAACATGGGAGGACGGTTGTCTGCACTGGCAATGATCATAAATTCTGCTAAAGTAGTCATTTTGAATTGATTGATTAAATGAGAATAGATAACTTTTTGATCGTTCAGTGATTAGAGGTTATTGTGTTAAAGTGATGTACATTAAAGTGATGAAACTAAAGAATACACGGGATTTTACAATTGATGACATCAAATAAAGTCTATTTTATAGCATCATTTATCCCATTTAAATAACCTATTTTGTATAATTATTTCAAAAAATTGTTACTTAATCATTTGTATTTGACAATTGCAGTAATTATGGAGTACTTGGTGAAAGTTAACTAAAAGGCACGTAATCTGGAGCTTAAACAAAGTTATTTGAAGATTACTATTTTGACAACCAATACACCATATCCATCAAGGAAGATACAACGTATCTGTGCCTGCACTTCACCAAAGACCACGAAGGAAACAAGATCCAATACGCCGTATCCAGAAGAAGGCAATACGCCGTATTCAAGCTATATGGAAATAAAATATTCTGGAAGATATCAAACGTCGTCCCTACTCCAATAAATCCCCAATACGCCGTATCCAAGACTTTGGATACGCCGTATCGACCTTTTTCTAAACCTTATAAATAGAAACTCAAAAACTAGTTTTAAGTGTGCTAAATCATATTCTAGATACCTAAACCACAAAAGTCGATTTCAGAGTAGAAAAAGAGCAGAAGATGTCGAGCAACATCATCAATTTCATAGGAGACAACGTGTAATTTCTTATATTCTGGTAATCGTTCAGTTTTTGATATCATTCGTTAACTCGGTTAGTTTACGTTGGCTAAATCATTAATTTTGTATTAATTATGATATTTGAAGGCTAATACCTTCGGGTATTAGCCATTATTATGAAGATCTTAATGTTTGGTTTGTTTATCTTGATTTTTTAATTTATCATTGATTGCTTGTTTATGTTTATCAATATACTTGTTTACGTGCTTTTGCATGCGACCTATCATTCAACTGGATCTAGTGATACAGACCAAGTAATCTAGATTCCGGGATATCTCTCCATATAGTGATTTATACATCTAGACCAATAGGATCACAATTAACGACCTATCTTTGCCATTTGATTGTGAGCTTAGTTGGACCATAAGGTGACCTTGGTTTCAACGAGTACGTTCTCGATTAATTGGTAAAGACTTGGTTAGTGGACTACTAGTGTATGAATTGCCATTAAGCAATAAGTGGGTAAAGTCTCTATGAGCTAGAGTTTAACAAGATCATCATTGCCTTAATCCCTAAGATAGATTATAATCAGCAAATAAGGCTTCTTTATGCGGATGCGTTTAATTGTGACAGAATTCTACGTGTCTATGTCTTAGGGAGAAGTAACACCTAAGTCTTAAGAATGATATGCCGCCTCGAGATAAGTAATCATTGTGCTAACAAACAAACCAACGTTCTGATTGGATTAATAATGGTTAATACAGTTTTCTTATATTTGGCTAGACCGCTCTTTTATCTTCTGTTAATTTGCTTGCGTATGTTTTAATGTCTTGAATTGGTTTTAGTCACCACCAAACCTGTGCCAGTCTCTTAGGCTAAAAACCCCCTTATCTATTAGATTTGGGATTAACATAGGTTTATCATAGGTTTAGCATAGATTAGACTAATGGTATGTGCTTGATTACACATACCTTTTACCTATAAAAACTAGCCTAAATGACCAAAAACGGACATAAAATGCCAAATATATGTGTGTTTTGCTTTGTATACTATGCAGGTAACGGATATTTACTAAAGGACAAAAACAAAGGCAAAACTGACAAAACCGAGCACGGGAATGAAAAGTGCGTGAAAAGTCAAAGTCAAACCTAAAGACGTATGCATCTTAAATGGACCAACCCGCACCCTATTTAATGGGCTGGGTCAGCCCATTAAGCCTTTATCTATATACTTTATAAGTTAAAAATGGTCAAAGTCCAATCCAATACAAACTGGCCCAACCTAAGCCCAAAACCCCACTTAATAATGGTTAGCCCACTATCCTTATAACCCATTACACAGTAAGTCCTTAAGGACTAACACTGTTAGTCCTTAAGGACTAACACTACTAGTCCCTAAACCTAACAAACCCCTAACCCCGTTATCCCTTTTACCCTGCTCAAACTTTATAAACCAAAATCCTGCCAAATCCAAAAACATCATTGTTCACCCATCACTCTCACCTCGACCCCTGCTCCAAAAAACAAAACCCCTCTCCACCCCAGAAGAGGACAACTCCACCTTGGCAATCTCATGGGGTCTAATTAGATAAGAAAGAATGAAGGGCTAGGATTGGATGGCTTGGAGAGGAAGTTGGATTGGATGGCTTGGATTGATGATAGAAGGCACCTCAATCCTCCTCACACAACAAGCACACCTTGTGCCCTTAGTTTTCTCTATAAATAGATTAGGCTTTCATTCAAAAAAATATATCTAGTGTAATTTAATTTTAGGAGTAGTGTAAGATTAATTTCAGCTTATTTTTATGCTTATTTTTCATGTATTCAAGATTGTTGAACCAAATTGATTTTACTGAATGGTGAATCAGGTAAACTTAGAGTAGTCGTTTTCCCAATCTCATTGGTTGCAGATGCATGGAGGTGGTTTGATGAAATTAAAGGATCAATTACTAGTTGGGTTGATTTAACTGATAATTTTATTGGAAAATACTACCCGCCTTCCCTCACTGGCAAAGTTAACATCTTGATAATAAAGTGGGACCCTACTAATCTGGAGTTCGAAAATTAGTTGGCCTCAAAGTTTGTGAACTATATGACTATGGATATATTCACTAAAGGAGCGTTGTGCGATTATTAGAAATTGGAAAGTGACGAAATTGAGCCAATAGATCTTGACGAAACTGATCACGATGATGAAAAAGAAATTGGTGAAATTTTTAGGATTAAAACAAACTTGTTCGATTATGAAACACCGTTGTGTGAAAAATTCAAAGAGTTCAATTACCTACTCAAGATAATCCCGGATGTCCATATTGAGTGATTCAAGACTTATGACGAATACAAGGATGATTGGATTTATGAATAGAACGACAACGTGCCATTGGTACATGAAAAACCATAGACTAACACTGGAGTATGGACTGAACCCACTCCAGTTATGCATTGTTGTAAGCCATTTAATTATAAAAGTGGGTATTCGGAGTGGGCTGCCTGTAGCTGGAAAGAAGATGGATATTGTAATGGAGAAAACTTACTGGGAGCTTACATAGTAGGAAACACGCTTCGTTACCAAGATTTAGAATGGTACGATGCTTTGAAGGATAGCGAACTGAAAGAAGAAGCTTTAAGAAATAAGGCTTTCATGGAAGGATTAATCAATAAAGATGATGAATCAAGTAATGATAGTTGGAGAAGTTGGGAAAACTTTAAAAATACAAACGGTGATCGTTATAAAAGGGAATATGAGAATGATCAAGAAGATGAAGAAAGATGTGAATTACTTGATGATACAACTCAAGAATTGCCGATTTGCACTGTAAGAAGATTTGAGATGATCAAGTATTCATTCGGACAAGACGAAGAGTATGTTGTTGTTAAAGAAGATGAATACGAAGATTTAACAAGTACAAGCAAAGATGCATGCCAAGCATATCAAGAAATCTTTCGCATGATGGACAAAGGATGGATGGTAACAAGAGCCGAATGAAGGAAGGAAAAAGTCTAACTTAAAGACTAGCTGAAACAAAAGTGCTTCCTGAGAGACAACCCGGATTGTTATTTATTTTTATCTAGTCTGTCTTCCCAGACATCAATACGGCGTATCCGCTCCATACCATACGGCGTATTGCATGTCTGGACGTTATCAGTCCTATATTTTTATGCACCTTACACATTGTTGTCGGTTTTGTCAATATGGCGTATTCATGCACATGATACGGTGTATTCAACAGACTAACTCGTATTTAGATACTTTTTATAGGTTTCTTGATACGGCATATTCTAGTTTATGGATACGGCGTATTGGTTCCCTGTACGGTTTATTTAGTTTAGTTTAAATTAACCGTAGATACCTAAGATAGGGTTTTTCATGTTTTTCCTATATTTTACACAGGACCTCGCTAAAAAGAAATCGACAATGTTGGTGGAGAATCTACGATCTAGAAATTTTGAGGAGTTTCTCATTCTAATTCTTTTAAATTCTTGTTTTTAATGTTTTGTCTATACAACGAGGACGTTGTATAATTCAAGTGGGGATAGGAATTAGAATGATATTTGTCTTATTTTTCACACTAAAATGCTTAAATTATGCTCAAATTTAAAAAAAATCAAGGATACTTTTGTGAAATTACTTGATACATAACTCGCACACAATAACCCTTATTAGATATTGTGAGGATTTAACCTTATCCGTGTCTAAATGTTTACCCAAATTCCACAAAATATGAATGTACCGGTGATTTTGTAGACTTTAGAACTTGGCTTGGTATATCTATTCGAGACCACAATAATGAGTACTATGGATTTAGATGGAGTAACTTGTTTAAATTGGTAAAATTCTAGGATTACACCCAAAAAACCTTTATATGTTGTTTTATTAACTAACTACACTGGTTAGTTAAATTTCCGTATAAACTCTTTGTTTACTCTCATCTTAAGAGCAAGATACCCCTAGAAAAACCAATAGAGCCAATCATTTAGGAATAACACCAACTATCTATTTTGTTACACCTTTACACCTTAGCCAACCCTGTTAGATTAAGTCCATTTATCAATTGCTAGTTGCTTAAAGTGTAAAGTATCTATTTACCGTGTCTTGTGTCAATTTTCTATCTTTGTACGGTTGGGAAAAAATTTGCACATTGCAAATGGGAATCTATAAAGTAGTCAAAACTTATGTATTTTTATTACCAACGCAATTATTGGTACGTCCGAAGAATGAAGAATTACCAAAGGTATTATCCAGAGTTATTATGATCGTAAAGATGGTGAAATTACACCGAGTTTCATAGTATAGTATAGTTTAAAAAAATAGAAAAAAATTAGAAAATCACAACAAAAAAAGAGGAGGAAAGTCTAAAGATAATCGTTTCGCAAAAGCATAGACCGAAGGAATTATATAAAGGATCAATTATTCGTTGATACGTCTTATAAGTCAACGATGTAGAGTATTGTATAAAGTGGTAGATATCTCCACTTGTCTTGTAAAAGTATGTAAAGTATGGGATGATTGGGAAGTTAACCGTTACGGGAACGTCAACTCAGGTTGTTGTTTTTGATCAATGATCGACACGTTTGTAAATAGTTGTGTCTTAATTATGGTAAATGTCAGGAAAAAATATCTAGCAACTTATATCTTGGACATAGTCTATTTGTTTTATAATTTTTGTTTAACAACAATATAATTCCCTTTCCTAATCATTAACCATGGGTTTTACACGAATGAGGATGTGATCGAGCGCACATGTCTATTCCGTCGTTACGGTCATGTATGTGTGCTTCAGCTGCCTTGTTGGTGTGGTACTTTTAGTGAAAGATTGTAGAATGATCAACCCTAAGCCTTATAATAAAACTCATTTTACCTTTATAAACTTGTTACTCCTTAGCTCTAGTGGTGGAGATGTGTATCCTTGCCAAGCCTATGATAGAATACTCATCACGACCGAGCAATTGAGCGAATTAGTTACATGTTACCACATAGATTAGTTGAGTGATTTGAGTGTTTTCATCTTCCTATTTTGTGAGGTGTTTGGTTATGTACTTGTAATAGATCAAATAAATGCTTAAACAGAAAAATCTTTAGGGGTACATTTTCATAAACTTTTAAAGGCTACTTGTGGACAAGTAAGATTTAAGTGGGGGGATATTTGATGACATCAAATAATGTCTATTTTATAGCATCATTTATCCCATGTAAATAACTCATTTTGTATAATTATTGCAAAGAATTGTTACTTAATCATTTGTATTTGAGAATTGCAGTAATTATGGAGTACTTGGTGAAAGTTAACTAAAAGGCACGCATTCTGAAGCTTAAACGAAGATATTTGAAGATTACTGTTCTGAAAAGGAAGATATGGCGTATATGTGCCTGTACTTCACCAAAGATGTAGGATATTGGAAATCATAACACAATCGAATGACTAGTGGATTAGCCAAGTTCTAGAGAGAGAAAGTGAGAAAGAACTTTCTAGTGAGAGAAAATGAACTTGTATAAATGAAATGACTAACCCACCTCTTCCATGGAATGGAAGAGGTTTTTATAGTAACAACTAAACCGGCCTAAGGCCTTGGTAAAGGGCTAACACGTTGGGTATAATACCCGGCCCAATACCGAACATTATACATTAACTACTTAACTACGAGCAACAATAGACGGTAAAATACACGGGATGACCTAGCCTTTTTCTAATATCTAACAATCTCCCCTTAAGGGAGGTCACCCCATAAAATACTAATTTAAGCTCAACAATCTTGATCTTATGTTCAGCTCGTAGTCTTTGATTCTTCTGCATGAATTTCTTTGTACATAATGTAGTGATCTTCGAGCTTAGTTCTATTGACTTGTGTGATCTTTGAGTTTTCTTGGAGATCAGCAGCCATAGTAAATCTCTTAATCATCCTTGTTATGGTATTGCCTCCATGTAATGTTGTGACCTTCGGACCGGCATGCTCATACTTTTATGGATCATGATAGCACACATCAGAGTTGCGGAAGCTGTGATGTAGGTCTTTCGGTTAACATGATGTTTTTGATTAGGAACATTAAGTGTGAGCATGGGGTTGTGAATTGACATATCTCTTGCCATCAGCAGCTACCGTCTACCATCGGGAATTCCTGCAAGTATATCTTAGTGATAAACAGACGAAAGGGTCTTTGTTCACTTTTGTTGAATAAGGTTTCAAGAAACACAGTTCCCCGTTATTCAGTATAAATACTGCCTGTGATCAGGTAGAATTCCGAAGAATCTCCTTGACAGGGTTCGCAGCTATGCTAGCCGTTCTCAAATCGAAGCGTCTCAAAGTAGACAAAGCACGGAGTGAGTGAACCAGTGAATTAAGAATCTATTGATTAATGAAAAATTGATTTGAAAATCAATCGCGTGTCACTCAAAAAAGAGATTTTGTGATACATCGACGGTTTTATATCATAAAATCACATTTCATCAGAAACACATAAGTTTTGAAAGATATACACAGTCAATGTGCTCGAAAATCAGTTGTTGAGCACATCGAAAGGTTTTTCAAAAACTATTCGTCAATTCACTGCCTGGAACAAGTTTGATTCATAAAGAATCGCACCATCGTTGCTTTCCATTTGTCACAAGTTTGATCCATAGTGGATCTCACATGTCACCTACCAAGAGCTTGTTTGATGTTGGCTCTAGAAGGATTTCCATCTTCATTGTGAGTACTTTCGTATCACTCGGATGTTCTGGCAATACCTCGAGGATAATGCGTAGGACTCTTAGAATCTTTACTTGTTGTCACAGTGTGTGATGAACAAGCATAGTTTGTATTAGTGTCCTAACGAGATTTATGGATGATCTTATGGCTCTAGACTCTATCGTGCACATTTGGTTTTTAGTAGTCGGAGGCTGGAGCAGAGTGCCACCTTTTCAATATCATCTAACTCGGAGTGAGAGAGATGATAGAAATGTATTGATCTCCATGAGAAATGAAACAAGTATCCTTTGAGGGATCTTGAGTGGCTAGGGAGGGTTGTGCAGCGTATCACTGGGTCCATGATACTTATCTTCAATGTCAGCAATCAACCATGTGATTCTGACAGCATATGTAGTGACCCGGTTTCTTCCTAGTGTTTAAGGATGGCTGCTTTCTTTACACCCTTTATCTTAACATTTCTTTTTCATTCTTCAACCCCTTTGGTACTTATCGAGACTTCATTGCTAGTACCTTGTTGGGTATGTTCCAGTACTAGCTCCATCTCAGTCCGCACTATTACCTTATTCTCACATTACTCCTTTTGTAATCATACCTAGGACTTCTACACTAACTAGTGGATTGTCCCTGGGTAGATCCCTCCGGCTTTGGCGGGATCATGGGAACGAGTACCTAACCTTACCATCCTTATAACTCCTATAAAGTCATTACAGGGTTGGTCTTTTGGTACAGTTCACTTCGCCATAAAACTAATTGAAAAAATCAATCAAGGTACTTGTGATATAGATATCAAATCCATTGTACCTTGATTGTTTTGATTATTTTAGAAACGCTCCCCCTCAACAAGTGCATCGGTAATCGAAATTGTTTGGCACAAGGAGGGAGGAGTATCCGCTTGAGTCTTAATGTATTACATTTTTATCAGATTTAATATTTAAATCACATTCTCTCCCCTAATCAAAAATTTCAAACCTTTCAAGATTTAGGATCTCAATTGATTTAAATATGTTAGAAAAATTTAGGAGAAAATGTACTCTGATTAAATATAAGCTGATATTGGAACCTATATATGCTCCCCCTCAATTGATGAGGGATTATGTTAGTTTCAGTTATGAAGATTTTATAAATGATTTAGAGTTTAACGAGAAACTCATGAAAAATTCATAGACTAACACATAACACTAATAACTACACAACTAAATAATGTACAAAGTCTACAATATAATACACATGATATTGACCTTTTATTTGGAATGACGATATCATTCCGTTCTCTGAAGAAGTCTATAGTCAATATCACGAACACGTCCACTAACAAAGCATTCCAGATTTTGGTAGATCCTTCTCGTCTTCAGTCGCCTTTCAATTGCCGCTATGAACTATTTGCTCCTTGTCACATCCTTTTTAGTCCAGAATCGCGTATTCATACCCAGATTGAGTCGCTTGACCTTGAATTCCTTGACTCTATAATCTAGTGCTTCCAGAATACGTGTCAACGTCCCATCACTGAACTTGTATATTTCATTGAACTGCATGATCTTTCATTCATTTTTGTTGACCGGGAACACTACTGCTTAAGGAGACTCAATGATGGTATAATCATGCTTAAACTTGTAGCCTGTTACATCCCATCCTGGTTTTGTGAGGTTCAGTTGTGTCTGGTAGCTTTCAATGCCGAGTTAAAAGTCTTTGACCGGCTGTCGAATCACCAAGTTTTGAGTCCATATTTTGACAGCAGTAGATAGCATTCGTTTGTTGAACCAGGAAGATGATCGAGATAACCTTGCAGAAGGAGTAGATTCAGGTCTTCAAAATCACTGGGATACAGGTTCTTGAAATCTTTTTCAGCAATCGTATGTTCTTGTAAATCAGCTCGTCGAAGGACAATTTTGCTCAAGTAGTCATACGCGTATCTTGAGTATGCTTTGATTCTAACGACACTAAGAATCCGCATGTGTGTTCAGACATCTTTTCTACACGACGAAGAATCATGTCTGTCAATATAAAACTTATGTTGATTAAACCACGAGTAAGAAATGCCATATTTTTCACTTATGTCATAAGTACACATGTCATCAATCCATATTTGTTCCGGCACTAGCAGTTCAAGCCCAAAGTCAGGATAACTAGCAGCTTTTATCTTGGAAATCGATAGTGTAGGATTGCTTCCTTTGCCATATCTCAAATACTCCAAGTCTTTATTGAAGAAGAATTATGGTTGAATAGTGACATGACCTGGAGGACCACCGAGAGGCAATGGTCGGTTGACATCGATTCTGACTTGATCTCCTTCTGGATTCGTCCAGTCAACCTAAGCTGTAAGCATCTTGTGACACTCCTCCATCTGGAACTAAAGGTAAATGACATCTGGGTAGAATGCTTTAACAACTTCATAAGCCTGCCCTTCGAAATTGCTTGCGTTATCTCGCACAGTTTCCCCTGCCGCGCCCACCTCCACACTTTTGGCCTGTGTACAGTTACATGAAGGTTGTTCATATCTCTCAATTTTGCAAGCACGGTTCTCTGACGGGGGCTCATAAGTAGTGGCCAACACAGAAGCCAGTTGTTCACAACATCTGACTTGTTGGAAGAAGGAATAGTCCAGGCAGGTTCAGGAGTCGCTGGTCTTTCCTCTTCAGGTAGTGGTTTCCACAGTCTTTTCTCAAGTCAGCTTTTGGTTGATGATCATTCTCGGAGTCTTCATCATCAGACAAAAGTACCCGCTCTTCAAGAATGGAATCATCCTGCATCAGATAGTCAGTTGGAGATAACTCTTGAGCCTCAAGGATGTCAGCTGACTCAAATTAAGTGTCAGATGTTGTCCAAGCCATAGATTATGAAGCTGAGGCAGCAATCTTGGATGAACTTGGAGCTTGACTGCCTTGTTGCTATGCAGATCCAGATGTACCAGTAGATGGAAGAGGAGGAGGTAGGGGCAACTGAGAGGATCCAGATGCTCCAGAAGTACCTAGAACACCGGATGCGCCTGCTGTAGGAGGTGATATAGGTGGTTGTGTAGGTGGAGATCCAGGAGGAGTTCTTGGTGACTCACGTGTCTTTCTTTTCTTCTTATGTGCTTCTTCTTGATCAGCTAAACGTTGATTTGAATAGTCTAGCTCCACTGACTTCTGTAGAGCTTCACACAAGTCATTGTGAACTTCATGAGTCTTGTATGTGTTGTCTTCAAACATCCATTATTGAAGAATTTCCTTCATATCAACGGTGAGCAGATCCCTAAAGCGGCTTAAAGTGGAGCTTGCATTGCCCAGTCAACTGCATCAGTGACTATCTCATCAACAGCTTTGCTCACCTGGTGGGGAATATTGAGATTCTCTAATTTATACAGCCTGGACCCATGTTTATCCAACCTTTCCTCCAAGGCCAAGTTGTTTTGTATCAGATCCGCAATGTGTTGTTCAAGCTCACCTATGCGACAAACTAGGATCGGATCTGTGGTGCTTTCAAGTGGTGGTGGTGGAAGAATTGTTGTTGTTATGATTGTTGAGGTTGTTGTTGTTGATGTTGGGAGTGGAGAGTCAGATTGTGACTTGGTGAGATCAATAACCAGAGTGGTCATTGGAGGAACCGAGGAGGTGTCTTGATGGATAGGGATCGAAACCAATGACTAAACCTCTGCTTCAGCATTGGTTTTCCCTGGTTCTTCTTCCTGTGGCTTCTCCATGAAGAACTGATCAGTGAAGCTGAGATCTTTATTAAGGTTTTGAAGAGAGGACAAGGTTCCAGTGGAGCTAGTAGGTTCTTTAAGAATCACCTAATCTTTAGTTAACAGTTTGAGGTTTCCCTGAACATTTGGGTAAGCAGTTGTTGTAAACTCCTCATCCATTTGCTCAGGTTTCTGCTGAGTTGAAGCATCAAAGGTCCCTAAGTCCATGTGTTCAAGGTTTGGTCCATCATGAACTACATGACTCGATTAAAGTTGAGACTCAGCAACAATACCAGGGTTTGGTCCAGCCTGGCCTACGTCTTATACACCAGGGTTTGGTCTAGCCTGGCATTCATCTTGTACACCAGGGTTTGGTCCAGCCTGGCCTTCTTCTTGATTTCTAGCATTGATCTTAGAAGCTTCCTCATCAAATTCTGTTTCACTGTCAGTCAGATTTAGTTCCACATCCATGGAAGGCGACTCAGCATGTACAGAAGACTCAGTGGGCATAGGAGGGCGCCTCTGAAAGATGAATTGTTCTACATGACTCTTCTTCTTTGGAGTCTAAAGGGTGAGTAGATCGTGAGCAACTTGTTCCTCAACGACTTTCTCTTTACCTTTTCCTTGCACCTCTGGAAGCGGTTGGAATTTCTTAGAGATAGGCTCTCTCAATACCATAGGATGAGTTGGTCCTTGAGTTCATTCCCCTTGCTCCTTTAGACTTAGCTCCAAGGCCTGTTGAATATATGCTTCTTCATCATCATGTGCAAGTTCCTCAACTGGAACACCTTCATCACTGGGTTGATCAATCAACCTGGGTGGACTTTTAGCCTTGCTCCTTTTTCTCACTAAACCAGCCTTTGATCTCTTAGCAGACAAGGGATCATTAGAAGTTTCTTTGACCAGCTTTCTTTTCTTGGGAGCCGGGTCACCAGCAGGTTTTGTGACCTTAGCTGCTTTGGGTTTAGTGACCTTAGTAGTTTTAGAAGACTGTGTTGCTCCTCCTTCCTCTGCCTTGCCATGTTCTGCATCCAGAATTTGTTGATACTTGGCAACATGCTCTTGATAATCTTCGTAGTAGAGTGCTCCTTTGATTTCATCAGTGAGAAAAGCATCAGGTATCGGCATCCCAAAAATTTCCCTACCATCCTTCCCCATAAACCTGAGAGTGTTCAAAACGTTTTCATCATGTGAATAGTGAAGAGGCGAACCAGTCCTTGGATGAATGTTTTGCTTTGTTCTCAAGTGATGGATGATTAGCTTGGTGAATTTGACATTTGGGATAAGCAGAAGAGCGGTCTTCTTCTTTCCACGCGAAGCAGTAGCTAGATTCTTCCTGTCAGTGAGAAAGGTTTGTATGGATTGAACAAACTCTTCCCAAATCCTTTCAGCATAGTCAATGTTTGAGCGATAAGTGATACCCTAAAGTATCCGCAGTACAGGGTGTCTTAGTCGGTCATATCTAGCAGTTTTTCCTTTAAGGCACATGTTGATCATGGACAAGACTGCTCTCCATGGTTGGTAGAGAGCATTAACAGACATAGCAGACACATTCCTGAGAGTGTTGGGGTATCCTAAAGTGTTAACATACTCAATAACAGCATCACTAGATGGTGGAGCCACAAAGGGATTGTCATCACTGGCTGGAGTGATATTAAGAGCATCTCTGAGAATATCTTTATGGAGATTAAACCATTGCTCATCTAGCTAACAACTGTACAACCCAGTAGATGAGTTGAAGCACATGGTGTCCCAAAACTGATGAATGTAGATAGCCGGAATCGTAGAGGATGCCGTGAAGGCCTTGAAGAAGTTGGTGTTCTTTAGTAAGGCCACGACCATCGGGAAGATTAGATTCCTCTAAGGTTTGTGTACATTGAGTACGCTGTTGCTCTTGCCGATGGGCACCCACTTGCTTAACGGCGATATCTGATCATCTGTTCTGGTTGGTGGTGCAACAGTAGGAGCTTATTCGATGGGAGCATCATTCGCAGGAATGTTCAAGTCAGCCATAATATCTGCACAAGTAGATCGAACAGTAGGACATACATACAGATATATGATGTTAGATGGGAGCAATTGCTCAAAGGGATGTCAACCTTGGAATAAGTTTACCCAAAGATATTTGATAGTTTGCTAAACCAATCTAATGATAACTTGCTAACTGATTCAATGAGTGATCCTCAACTCGCTACAACTAACTTGCTAGAACATACTAATAGAAACACTTAACTCGCTACCAAATTGGAAAATTTTGAAATATAGGGTTAAACATTATAATTAGTAAAACTTCACTAACTCGCTAGGGGGTAGCGAGTTGCCTGCACACAATTAAATAAGATAGGATATTCAACTCGCTAGTGATAACTCGCTGGTGACAACTCGCTATGAATATTCTTATTAAAATACTAACTCGCTGTTAAATTTGGAAAATTCAAAATAGCGAGTTGAATATTTTAATGAAAATATACAATCATCATCAACTCGTTATAGGTCAGCGAGTTACCTGTTCATGATAATTTAATATTTTAACTCACTAACATGCATCACAATTCACTACTAAGCATTAATATTAACTTGCTACCAAGAAAAAGACACTCAACTAGCTACTTATAATTGTTTTAACTCGCTACATAGAATCATCATAACTCGCTACTTAGCATACATAAAACTCGCTAAAACCTAACATCACATATACGAGCAAACACGATCCTGGAAACACATATTAATTATGCTTTAGACAACATCATCAAACAATTTGCAACAATCTACAACAACAACCAACACAACAATCAACTAACTTTTGACCTTAAAGTCAACTAAGCTACGAAAATCAATAAGAATCCCAAAATAATAATGTAAATCTAAATTAAACACAAACGAGGCATCATTTACTCACCCTAAACCTATCCCAGCAGATAACATGTCATTTCAATCATTAACTAAGATTTAGATGATAAAACAAGTCGAGCACATTGATTAATGAAGATTCACTAAGATATAGACTGTCATGTTTTATATTTAAGATAACTACTAATCGAGATCATAAGATAATAGGTCAACCAAAATAAGCAAGATAAATAACAAAAATCAATAATCAAATCAAATTCTCAACGTAGTGAGTATACTTGTATGTTTATGTGAGAAAATGTTTTGACTGGATTTTGGAATGTTTGGCACAATAGTAGACGACTGGCAACTCTTTAAACTTTTAGAGGTTTCATCATTTGGCATTTTTGGTCCCTTAACTTCCTAAATCCATTTCTTTTTGGCTATGGGTCTTATTAAGGTTTATTTGAGTTTCAAAAAAAGGCACAAATGGTCCTGATTGTTTCATAAGACTAGGAAGCATTTAGCATATTGCATACAAGTCCCCATACTCATAAGTAATTGACAATAATGGCCTTTTGAGTTAAAATAAATTTTACTCCCCTTCAATTTATGAACCCGATCAATACAAGAACCGTTATATGTCAAAATTTTAAAAAACACTCTCCCCCTTAGTCAATGACCCGTTTTTTATTGAAAGAGTTGTAGTCATTGATTTAGTGTCAAATTTTAAAAAATTCAAGTCCGATTGATTTTCAAACAACACTTTTCCACCGTTGGTAACACAAAAATGTTTCTAAAGAATCGTAGACGAAAAATCATTTGGTTAAAGAAAAGGACCTTGCTCCTCTTAAATCAAGAAATAAATTCACTAAAATAGTACATTGAATCGATGGGTGCACGGATAGAACTAAGCCATTCCCAGAGAACCTAATCCACCACGTTATCAGGAAATAGCCTCTTTTTGGGCGACATGCTTTCCTATTTTGAAAAGCGGTTTTGCAGTGCAGAAATGACTACAAGGCCTTAAATGACATGTTTTGAAATTTTGAACTTCCGTTCAAGTTCATTTAAAGACCCGTGTCCATTATTGAATGACATTTCTATGACCGAAATGTTATCAATAAACGGATGACATGTCATATAAAAACTATTTTGTATTTTCTATTTTCCTGAATTTTAAGGTTTTTGTAGGTATTATCTTTTTTGTTATATTCATTTTAGATTTAAGCTATATACATATTTACATAAGATATAGGAGGACCATCCTTTACTCCTCATCTCCTTCCTGAAGACGTTTTTAAAGTGTTTCCGAACATAACTCTTCATACCACGCGCGGGAGTAGAAATGAACATGCTCTCTTGGTAATGCTTTGGTGAATATGTTTGCGAGCTGATAATCCGTCCTCACAAAGTACAATTCAACCACGCCCTTCTTAACTTGCTCTTATATAAAATGGTGTCGTATGTCAATGTGCTTAGATCGGGAGTGCTGAAATTATTGGCAGCAGAAGCAATGGCACTACGATTGTCACAATACAAGGGAATCTTATTAGAAGACAAAGCCGTAGTTTGAGAGCTGTGATCTCATCCAAAGTATCTGAGCACAACATCCAGACATGGAAATGTATTTAGCCTCTGTCGTTGAAATCGCAGTGCTCCTCTGTTTCTTTGATGGCCAGCTGACTAATTTATCTCCGAGGAACTAACACATCCATACGTACTTCTTTGTGTGTCTTGACTCCCAGTAATGGTCCTGGATTTTGCATAGGCCATTAGTGCCAAAGTAATGTCTTTCAGATACCAAAGACCCCAATTAATGGTTCCTCTGAGATACCGAAAGATCCGTTTAAGTGCTTCAAGGTGCTTTTTAGTAGGTGAAGCCTGATACCTAGCACACATACATACAACGAATACAAGTCGGCCAGGGGTCGCAAGCAGTAGATATATTGGGAGCCGAAGCTAAGAAATTGAGTCTGGTCAACTCGAATCCCTAAGGGGTCCTCATCCAGTTTAAGTCGATCCACCATGGGTGTATCAACAGGGTCACACGAATCCATCCCAAATTTCTTTAATATTTTAAGAGCAAATTTTGATTGATTAATAAAAATGCCTCTAGGATTTTGAGAAACTTGTAAACATAGGAAAAAAGAGATTTGTCCCATCATTGACATTTGAAATTTAGAACTCATCTCATTGGGAAATATGTCACACGCTTTAGGGTCGGTCGAGGCAAATATGATATCATCTACATATATTTGAACAAGAAGAATATGTTTGCCTATTTTTCGAGTGAATAATGTCGGATCAACTGCACCCTTGGAAAAGTTGTTGTCCAGAAGAAATCATGACAAGGTATCATACCATGCCCGAGGAGCTAGCTTTAAACCGTACAAAGCCTTCTTTAAATGATAAAAATGTGTCAGATAGTCCGGATCAACGAAACCCTCTGGTTGACTAACATAGACTTCTTCCTTCAACTCGCCATTAAGGAATGTTGTCATGACATCCATTTGATAGATGGTCATGTTTTTACTTGTGGCATTGGCAATGAAGATACGAATAGCCTCGATACGTGCAACCGGTGCAAATGACTCCTCGAAATCAATACCCTCCTCTTGTCAATATCCCTCGGCTACCAACCTAGCCTTGTTCTTTAAAACATCACCGTACTCATTAAGTTTAACTTTGTAAATCCACATAAGAGCAATAATCATGACACAATCTGGTTGAGGTACTAATTCCCATACTTGAAGTCTATCAAATTCGTGAATCTCATCTTGCATAGCTTGAAACCAACAATCTTCAGTTATTATAGATTTGAAGTTCTTTGGTTCGACTTTTGACAGTACAGAGTTATACAAGCACCACAAGGCATCGGTTTCTAGTTGTTTTCTGGTAGATACCGGCCGAGAGGGATTGCCAATAATATCATCCAGCGGGTGATCTTTGCTCCATTTCCCAAGATGATGAAGTGTTTAAGAGACATAAGGAGATTCTGGTGAACTAAGATCCCCGGATGATGATGCTTCAGAACTAGGTTCCGGAGCAAATACGTTTATGAAGGGATTATTGTCAATAGGAGCAAAAGGATTATCTTCCATGAGAGTAGATTCAAATGCAATGCCTTGATGTAAACTTGGAGATTGTAAGGCCGAGGATGATGGTGAATGACTTGGAGAAGGTGCATCTTGATCAATGGTAGTAGATGAAGGTATACCGGCTGAATTGACTAGAACTGAAACTGTTGGAGCAGGAGAGACCGGTCTTTCAGCACGAGTAGGTTCCAGGTATTCATCGAACATTGGTTGGAATAAAATCTCTAGTTCTTTATTTATGGGAGGTACATAAGGTGCTGCAGGAACCGGATTTGGTATGAGTCCTGAACTTATCTGTCCATGCATCAGAAATGAAGGAGCGGGTCCTGTACTGAGCTGCACATGAGCCATATGCTCAGTCAGCTCATCGAATTGAAATTGAATAGTTTCCATAATTCGTCGGGTTCTTTTGTTATAGATTCTATACCCTTTCCTGCTAGGTGCATAACCAATGAATATTCCAATATCAGTTGTTGGTTGTAATTTTCCAAGATCTTCGTTGTTATTTGTAGGGTAACAAAGAGCACCAAAGACATGGAAAAAGGTAAGATCAGGCTTCTTATCATGCACCAACTCATACGGGGTTTTGTTATGGAGAGTGTGAATAAGGGATCGATTTTAGGTGTAACAAGCAGTAGCCACAACTTCTGCCCATAGAAACATCGGAGCCTTAGAAAATATCAGCATTGTCCTAGCGGCCACTATAAGTGTACGGTTCTGTCTTTTGACAACGCCGTTCTACTGTGGAGTCCTTGGAACTGTCTTTTGGTGAAAAATGCTGACACGTTCATAACATGCAGTCAAATGTTTATTGACAAATTCTATACCATTATCGGTACGGATGTATCTAATAGTTTTGTTGAGACCGACTTGTATTTTCTTTAGAAAATTGATGACGACCTCTGGGGTTTCATCTTTTGATCTCAAAAACTTAACCCAAGTAAACCGAAAATAATCATCAACGATGACTAAGATGTATTTCTTCCCATTAATTGTTTGCACTCGCATCGGTCTACATAAATCCATATGAAGGGTTTTAAGAACTTCCAAGTTGGTGTTTTCGCTTTTGGGTTTTGTGGGTATGCTTTTTGCTCTTTCATAGTTGACATGCAGAGCACAGATGATCTTTCTCAAACTTCAATCTAAGTAAACCTATGACTCAGTCCTTTCTTGCAAGGTCATTAATGGTACTAAAGTTCAAGTGGTTTAAACGATGATGCCATAACCATGATTTGTTCTTGGAGGCCTTAGACAACAGGCAAATGGGAGAGGACTTCATCATGTCTTCAACCGAGATAGTATACAAATTAGAACCGTGGGAACCTTTAATTAATTCAACACCATCCGTATCTCAAACATAACATGAATGTTTCCTGAATGCAACTTCCATATTAAAGTCACAAAATTATCTGACAGAGAATAGATTGTGTCCTAGTCCTTCCACATAGTATACCCTGGAGATTACACTGTCACCAATCACATAATCTCCATAACCCATAATAGCACCAAAGTGGTCATTCCCAAATCTAACTATGCTGATGAACTTTTTCACGAAATTTATGAGCCGTGAGCGATCCCCTGTTATATGTTTTTGAGCAGCCTAAATCCAAATACCAAAGGACGATCTGTACGACCTGCATTTGAAAAAAAGACAAAGATGGAGAGTTTGGAAAGTTGGATCCCCAATTTTGGTTGGGTTCCTGTTGGTTAGCACAAGTAATGGCCTGATGCTCAGTTTGCTTAGCGGATACTACTTTAAGTTTAGTGAGCCAAGTTAAAGGGCACTGTTCTCCTAAAGTGAATATTTTGCCCGTAGGTCTCCATTGATGACCAACACTGGTAAGCACTTTGCCTGTGGGTTTCCATACTTGCCTAACTTGCTTAGGTTTCTAAACTTGCTTAACTTTGCAC
>BQNB010026542.1:0-57251 GCA_026074375.1 Tanacetum coccineum | reverse complement strand
ACAATTCTTCCATATTTTCGCATCTTAATTTCTTGTGTTTCAATATGAAGTGAAAGTGATTATATTGGTGACGACAGAGAGGGTGTATATATAGCCTCATGTAGCCGGCCATGGGCTGAGTTGGGCCTCCCATGGGCCTTGGGCCGGACTAGATTACTAATCTAATCCTTTCGCTAACTACGAGCTAAGACCTGTTACAACTTGGAAGTGACCGACACTTTTCGTGTTTCCAACAAAAATTGACATGAAATGAGTTAAGACAAAAATATGACAAAGTTATATTGTCCTTTCTAGTAGCTTGAGATCATTCTCGTATTCCCTTCCACCAACGCACTTCTCTAGATTCCGCAACAACCTCCTCTGATAAAGCTACTTGTCTATATCCTGAACCATAACACGAGCCCTCTTCTTGTCTAAGTTACTCTATTTCCTCATTGGCAGGTATTCCATTCTTATTCTCGCACTAATGTCGTGAAGAGCAGACCAAACATCATTGAGTGTGCCATCACTGAACTTGTGGAGTTCATCGGCGTGCATCAATCTTTTTCTCTTGAACTTATCCACGTATATTATTCCATGAGGGTCTGAGTATGAGGTGTATGCGGTTTTTTTCTAGAGATTCAATCTTTATGTGTCGGTTTAGTGAGGTTGAGATTATTTTGGTAACTTTCGATACCTAATTGAAGATCTTCTACCCGCCTTTGAATGATAATACGTCTGGTGTACATACGTAATGCCACATTCAAATCATACCATTCGTTGATTGTGAGATTAGTTAGCTTTTGTTGAACAAGTAGAAGTAACATGTCCTCAATGTCTTGTAGGCGAAGTCTTTTGAAATCACCTTCTATAAACGTATATAGCTTCTGATCATCTCGACGAACTTCAATCTCTTCCAGGTGACTGTAGTCATACTTCTTCATGATTTTAAGTCTGGTTACCGCAATGATTCTTCTTCTGGAGTAAATATCTTTGGATGAAGTCAGGTTACTTGCATATCCGTAAAATCTTTGGCATTTGGGACCCCATTGTGAAGTGCCCAAGTAAGCATGTTGATCATATTTCAACTACATAGGACTCCACAAGTTAGGAACCAAGTCTTCGATCCATTTAAGATCATAAGTAGCATCTTTTGTCTTTGTCATAGAAGTTGAGTATCGTCTGCTTAAATCTCCACCCTTCATATATTCTAGATCTTTATTAATAAAGTAATCCTGAGGGATAATTTGGCGTCCTCGATGATCTTAAATTACTGGAAGAAGCTTTCTCAGATCGAACAGATACGGTTTGTTTTCCTGTTTATGCTAGTCAAGTAGTTCAGTTATTGCTTTGGAACATTCTTCAAGATGGTACTCTAATTCCGTAATACTCTTGCAAGTGCCTTTAAGCAGGTTAAATGCCGGTCTAAACAGAATTTCTTGAGTCAGATTTGGAATCTTAAGCCGATTCATGACAAATGCAGAGAAATCAAATAAAGTATCATTGAGCTCATCAAATGAAGTGGGAGGTTCTTTAGCATGTGCAACTTGATTAATCCAGGTCTGCGGAGGTCGAAAGTCAACTTGTTGTCTCTTACTCTAATCAGGATCAGGAGTTGGAGGTCACTCGGGTTTCTTGAACCAGTCAGCTTTGGTAACCTCCTTGTTAGCGGGTTGTTCATCATTGTCTCTCGTGACGAACTCTTGATCTTGTTGCATGCCTGAGTCTTTAACAGTATGAATTGGCTCCTCTGCCTGGGCAGACTTGCCGGAAGACTTATGTTGAGATTGGGAGGCGTCTTTAGAGGTGCTTGAAGACTTATTTTCCTTTGACCTTGAATCTCTAGAGGACTCAGCATCTTTACTCGATTTCCTTCTTTTCATCCCTCGGTCTGATCCAGCAGAGGGGTCTCGATCTTTGTCTTTTTCATCTCGACTCCTCTTCAACAAAAATATTTCACCATATGAATCAAAGAGATCTTTGTCAGTGTTATAAGACTCATTCAGTGCATCATAAAGCTTTTTTTTGTAGTCAGCTTTATCATATAACCTGTTCTTCTCCATCTTGTCTATCAGTATCTTTGTAAGCTCAAACTCAGAGAGTGATGTGGCTGCCTCATAAGTAGACGTTGGTTGTAAAGAAGACCTTGTCAAGACTGCAGGTTCTACTGATTTTGTGACATTTTTTCTCTATCACGGGATTTGCAAAATCTGATACTTCTTAAGGAAGAATCTAAGGAAGTTGAGTGTTGACTTCTTCCTTAATAAGAGCTATCATTGACGTGTCAACGAGTTCTATGTAAGCGTTCTTCTCATTTGAGCTTCTTGTCTACAGTCCAACTTATGTACTAGAATGGCCTTGTTTATCGCTTCTCCAAGTTTGTTATCCATGTAACGATCAACTTAGCAGGAATGAAGGAGAGAGCTTGAGCATACTAGTCGACTTGATTTATCTCTGACAGATCTTTTTCCAAGTTGGTGACTCTGTCGTTGAATCTGAATACAGATGAAAAATCCAGAAGAAAAGGAAATGAGGTTGTAGCTTTAGAAGTTGTTAGTGTTAGAGTCGGTGTTACTTGTCGTAGAAAAGCATTGAAGAACGGAGGTGGTGGAGGAATAGTTATAGTGAAACCGGATGTGTTTTCAGGAACTGCCATTGCATGACGAGTTGAGGTTTCCATCAATGAAGCAATCTCATTGTCAACTAGAGATGGATTCTCAAGATTTAAGAGCTTGCTTGTAAAATTGGAGGAGACAGAAGAACTTTGTACAGGTTCATCAGCCTTCTGTGTGTCAAGAACCGGAGTAAGAGTCACATGAGCATCTTCCTCTACTTGCTTAAACCCTGATTCTTGAGAAACATTTTGTTCGTCTGAGGCTCCTTGATCAGCATTGGTCATTTCAGTATCTTCATTTCCTAAATTCACATTCACATCTTCATACAACTCCTTAGTGACCTCATCATCTTCATCATCATACATCGTTTCTTCATCATCAATCTTTTCTTCTTCTTCTTCATAGTATTCAGTGGTAGACTGATCGAATATAGGAATCTTGATTCTGTCTAACTCAGTTCTATCACTATTAGTCTCTTCATCATCGTCATTCGTGTCATCACCTTCTTGTTTATCATCAACATTAGCATCATCATCATCATTGTCATCATTATCATCATCACTCTCACCATCATCATCATTATCACCATCATCATCAGTGTCATCTTCATCTTCACTATCACCCCAAGACTCTTTCTCACTTTTAGATTCGTATATAGGTACATCGGGAACCCCTAGTATAGTACCAGTTCCTTCATCTGTACCAGAAGACTTTTGTTGCTGCTCATCATGAACCTTTGACTGAGTGTCAACCTCTATCACCTAAGCCATTTGCGTGAGAACTGTGAAATTGTTTCTTGCTTCTTTTGGTAGCCAGCTTAAGTTGTCCAGCTTCAGTTAATGCAACCTTAGATAATACAGCTAATCCTTTGGCTTTTGGCTTCTTTGCAAGTTGCTTCTTCTTGTCAGGTTTAGTCACCTTAGCTTTAGACTTGAGTCTGGTACCTTTAGTAGCTTGAACAGGCTTCTGCTTGGGTGATGTGTCAGGATCAGCTTTCTTTCGAACGTACTTTGGTTTTGGAGCTTTCTCTCCAGAAGCAAAAGCGTAGTATGTCTTGTAAGCATTGGATTCTAACATTGCTTGATTTGTTAGTTCCTTTGGGAGAATGGTACCATATACTTGAGTATCTTTATGTCTTGAGATACATCTCATAGAAGTAAACATAGTATCATCTCAAGCAGTGTGCCAAAACATCTTGTTTCTCCTCGACATAGACTGATCCTTTGACATGAAGTAATCAATGATGATCTTTGTGAATCTGGGATATGACATTTTGTTTGTCTTTTTAGCATCTTTGTTTTCAATCTAGAACAGTAAATCTTCCTAGAGTAGATATACATAATCGATATTCTTCTTATGGAACATACCTCAGAGGATTTAAGTACGGGACAGACAAATCTTGTCCATTCTAGTTTCTTTGCCACTTAAGCACTTGTTGATGACGGTAGCAAATGCTCTCCATGGTTGATGTAAGTAGTCAACATTCACATCAGTGAGATAGGTGATGTCTCCAGTGTGCCCAAGATCTCTAATGAAAGAGAGAATATCATGTTCTAGTGGGAGGTCTTCAAACTTTTGTCTTGGAATCTTAGGGCAAAACTAGAGAATTTCTCTGAACATATCAACATTGAGAGAGACTTTCTTCTTGTTTATCGTGAATCTGATGGATGACTTATGAACGGAAACTGTAGCCTAAAATTCTTGCATATAAATAGCAGGAACATCTGCAGTGATAAGGAATGCACGGTAGAAGGGAGTGAGAGCAAGAGCATCTAACACGACTTGAAATGTAGCTTCTTTTGGTTTGATGTCTGTCTTGAGTCTCATGTTGCATTTCCCGAACTCAAGACGGTCCACAGGGGTAACAAGAGCATCATTAAGGGCTTTCTGTTGAGCTTGAGTGGTATTCATGGTTATGCTAAGATTTAACCCATACAGTTTATATATATAACCAATTTTATATATATAACACTATAAGGCCCTTTGATTGTTGAATACTTAAGCTTGATGCATGTTGTGATATCATTCTAATGATTAGGCTCATTAAGGTATTTAGCATTATTAAATAAGATCTAATCATCCGAAGAGCAACTTAATTGGGCATAACGTAAAATGCATTAAGACAACTGAAATAGTGCTTTTTGGAATCTTATTCAAACTAACTTGTAGAGAATAAGGTACCTAAGACGTGTTCAGATATTCTTGTTGAACCTCATTATGTAGCCTACTTAACTTGTTTAGGTTGCACAATTAACCAATTTTAATTAGCTACCTAACTTGAGTTAAACATTGCCTCCAGAAAGATTTAATCTTAAAATTTCTTTAAGTAAAACATTGCTAAATCGCCTCCTATATAGGATTGTTAACTCGCTTCCTAAAGGAATTGTTAAATCGCCTCATATATATGATTGATAAATCGCCTCCTATAATGGATTGTTAAATTGCCTCGTGAAGGGGTATTGTTAACTCGCCTTATGAAGGGGTGTTGTTAACTCGCCTTCTGAAGGGAGTTGTTAACTCGCCTTACACAGGTAGTTGATAACTCGCCTTCAAATGTCATAATGTCACAAACATGGATTTTACGAATCAAGAATAGTTCAAATAGCCTTCTTAATAATTGAATAACACTTAGGTACATTTATAACAACATTTAGCCATATATTCATCAAAAACGAACAAGAACAAGCATATTTATTCATTTTAATGCATTCGAACAAGAAACTACAAACAAGGATGAGGTTTAAAGGTACAAACACAATCAAGAATACATAAATCCACTTTCTTACACAAAACCCACTAACATATTTCACTAAAACTCGAAAACCCAAAATTTCACAAACAAGAATCATCAATAACTCAATCATATGATAACTAAACACAAAATTGTTTTAATCGAGTATTCTACACTCCTAAACTAACAAAACCCCTCAAACAATTTAAGGTTTTAATCACATTCGATTTCGAAGAACCCTAATTCAAAATTTAGGGTTTTCGTGATCAAGCATGGATGAAACTTCAATTCCTTTGAGAAATATTTAGTTTAGAGTGTGGGAATCATAATTTTAGCTATACCTTTTGCTTGATATTCACTAGAAATGAAGGATTGAAGGGTGGCGAATTTGAGTGAGAAGTTGGGAGGGAAAAGAAAAAAAATTGAGTGTGTTTGTGTGTGTAAAAAAATAGGGTGGGGTGGGTGGTATTAAAACAAAATTTGTTTGGCCACATTCACCCCCTCTAGTTTACTATCCTATGCTTTTGTATTATATAAGTCCTAATAGGCATTTTAAGTTTAATAAATGGCACATTTAGTCCCTAATGTTTTAACAAGCATACCTAGAAACTTATATTTGCACATATACTCCCTAAAGGCATAAACACATAACAGTTAAGGCGCACGTAAGCTAAACTTAATTAACTTCCCTTTAATTGTTAACCCATTATTGTTTAAAACCTTTTCCTTCATCACAAGCAGATTTTATGAAGAAGATATTTGACATTATTTCCCCCTCAAACAATGACTCATTTTCTATTTAAAGAGCTGTAGTCGTTGTTTGAGTGGTCAAATATCTTTGAAAAGTATTTTCTGATGAAGTATTGTTTATTTTGAAAATCCAACACCATGAAAAATAAGATTTCTCTTATTTTGACACATAAGCGCACTAACACGTAAACTTATGGAATATAGGAAGCACGGGTTGTGATGCAAAGTAATCACAAGCCTTTGCATGGTCATAAAGTAGGCTATGCCAGAGAATAAATTCCCGTTATGAGGTCAAGTTTTCTTTTTGAAATACTTTCCTTTAAGATGATGACCGGGTTGCTATCTGAAATAATAGCAAGTCATTTTGACATGTTTTGAAAGCTTTTGAAACTTCTGCTCGAACTTCATTTACAGCCTCGTATAATTATTAAATGACATTTCTAAGGCCGTAAATGTTATCGATTTTCAGAAAACATGCCAGAGATATATATTTTTATATTTTTCTGATTTTTTTAATTTTTTAATTTTCTTTTTGAAAAATATATATAAAAGAAAAAAATATTTTTGTGTTTTTATGTTTTCTTATGTACATATGATACAGGATATGAGTTACCACCATCACTCGTCTATTTCCTCTGCCAGATGCTTTAACGTTTCCGGAGACATGCTTCTCATACCGAGCTTTTCAATTAAGAAATTGAATATTTCTCTTGGCAAAGGTTTGGTGAAGATGTCAGCTAGTTGGTATTCAGTCTGGACAAAGTTTAGCTCCACGATTCCATTCTCCACTTGCTCCTTTATAAAATGGTAGCAAACATCGATGTGCTTGGCTCGTGAGTGTTGAACATTGTTGCAGCATAAAGCAATCGCACTCTTGTTGTCACAGTACAAAGGAATCTTATTGAATTGAAAACCATAATCTGTTAGCTGTGAACAAATCCATAGGATTTGAGCACAACACCCAGATAAGGCAATATATTTCGCCTCTATACTCGAGATTGCAGTGCACTTTTGCTTCTTTAAAGACCAGCTAACAAGTTTATCACCTAAGAATTGAGCACTTCCTGATGTACTGCGTCTAGTGTCTTGACACCCTGCGTGGTCGGCATCTGCATATGCTGTAAGTGACATATCGGTATCCTTAGAGTACCAGAGACCATGTTAATGGTTCCCTTTAGGTATCGAAAGATCCGTTTAATGGCATTTAAGTGCTTTTTGGTAGGCTTTTCCTGATACCGAGCACATAAGCATACTGCATAAATAAGGTCTGGTCTACTGGATGTCAGATACATAAGGGAGCCAATCATGCCACGGTAAAGTGTAGCATCAAATGGATTCCCCTATAGATCTTCATCCAATTTACTCTTTTCTACCATAGGCGTGTCTACAGTATCACTAGTTAGCATACCATATTTTTTAACAATTTCAGAAGCATATTTAGATTGGTTTATAAAGATGCCTCTAGGACTTTGAGAAATTTGTAATCCTAAAAAGAATAACATCTGCCCCATCATTGACATCTTAAACTTAGTGGTCATCTGAGGAGTCTGTTAAGACCTCTTAGATCGTTATTAAGACTCAGTTTGTTTAGATCTAATATCTAGGATAAACAATAACAATGATAACAATTATGCAGCGGAATATAATGAAGACAATTGTTATTGAACAAGGTTTTTCATTCAAACGTTTCCTCTTTCCCCAAACACAATCTTAGGGCTACACCAACTAACTATCTAACTATGGTGTACACACACACCTTTTACTATTCGACTCTCATCAGTCGACTCTGCTATTTGTAAAATCTATGTCTATGATCTCTTTATATAGGGAGAGATCATGACTTACAAAGGAAGTAAATTAATATGATAAGGAAACTATTTAAACTAATTAAATACTTTCCTAATATGATAAGGAAACTATTTAAACTAATTAAATACTTTCCTAATATGATAAGGAAACTATTTAAACTAATTAAATATTTCCTAATCTTAATCTTGTAAACTTTGACCAAATCTTCATAATTCTCCACCAGCTTGTAGAATTTGATCTGCTAGATTTAGTCCTTATGTTTCATTCTTTTATTTATTTTGTCTCATCAAATCTAGAATCCCAACATCATCTGATTAGCAAACTCATTACACATGACATTATTAGTGGATGCAAATATTATATCGTCAACATAAATTTGTACTAGTAATAAGTCATTCCCAGCTTACCGTGTGAAGAGTGTTGGATCAACAACACCTTTGGAGAAATGTTGTAAGATTAGGAAGCTTGACAGCATGTCGTACCATGCACGTAGTGCTTGTTTGAGACCGTAGAGGGCCTTTTTTAGCTTGTACACATGCGATGGGTTGTCCTGATCAACAAATCCTTCTGGTTGTGAAACGTAGACCTCTTCTTTGAGCTCGCCATTTAAGAAAGCCATTTTGGCGTCCATTTGGTAGATCGGCATATTCTTATGAGCGGCATTTGCTATGAAGATTCAAATGACCTCTATTCTAGCAACCGGTGCAAATGATTCCTCAAAATTGATTCCCTCTTCTTGCCTGAATCCTTGAGCAACTAGTCTAGCCTTATTGTTTAGTACCCTGCCAAATTCATCCGTCTTAACCTTATAAATCTATTTTAGTTTGATCAATAACACTTTATCTGGACACGGCACCAATTCCTAAACTTCTAGTCTTTGAAATTCATGAATTTCTTCTTGCATTGCATCGATCCATGACGGTTTAGTCATTGCTTGTTTAAAGTTCTTTGGTTCTACTGAAGTTAGGAAGGCATTAAAATAACACCACATGGCGTTAGTTTGGAGTTGCTTTCTCATAGAGACAGAGCGAGAAGGATCTCCGATTACATTTTCTATAGGATGATCCTTAGTCCATTTACCAAGGTGTTCAAATGGAGTGTGGGTTTGTCTCACATTCGATGACAACCCTAGAGAAGTTGATTCTTCATGAGGAGATTCTTCAAAACCATAAGAAATGTTTGGAGATTGTTCTTGTTGTTGTGTTGATAGAGTACTTGATGATGGAGCATCCTAGTCAATGGGAGTTGACACAAGAGAATCGGCTAAAACCACAGCTCTCGAAGCAGTAGCTTCTTGAACTGGAGAAACATCAATTGATGGAGGAGTGAAGTATTCATCGAACATAGGTTGAAACAAACGATCCTAATCATCTCTTGGTGGTGGAACATAAGGTTGTTGAGAAACAGGGTTTGGAACGAGTCTTGAACTGGATGTTGCAGGAGTCATAGAATGAAGCCCGGGACCTGAACTGAATTGTTTAGAAGCCAATGCTGTCAGATCATCGAATGTCACATGAATTGTTTCAATAATTTTCCGGATTCTTTGTTGTAGATTCTGAATGCTTTCTTTGTGGGTGCGTAACCAACAAAAATACCAATGTTAGCTTTTGCATCTAATTTACCCAGGTTGTCATTGTCATTGGTAGGATAACAGAGTGCACCAAAGACATGAAAGAATGATAAATCCGGTTTCTTATCTTGCATAAGCTCGTATGGAGTTTTGTTGTATTGAAGGCGGATTAAGGAACGGTTTTGGGTATATCAGGCTGTATTGATTACTTCAGCCCATAAAAATAATGGAGCTTTAGAGAATATTAACATTGTACGAGCAGCTTCTACAAGAGTTTAGTTTCGCCTTTTGACAACGCCGTTCTGCGAGATGCCAACATTTTCATAAAATTCACGAAAGTGTCTAATTGACAAATTCGGTTCCATTATCTGTTCGAACATTACGGACGGTGGCATTCAAATAAACTTCAATATTTTTGATGCATTTAATGATGGCTTCAAGAGCTTCATCTTTTGACATCAAAAATATGACCTAAGTAAATCTTGAGTAATCGTCGACAATCACTAAGATATACCTTTTCCCGTTAATACTCGCCACACGCATCGGGCCACACAAATCCATATGCAAAAGATATATTTTTTCTTGGTTAGTGTCTTCAGCTTTGTGTTGATAAGAGGATTTCTTGCTTTTTCCTAATGCACATGCTGAACACATGTGATCTTTCTGAAATTTATGCCTTGGAATGCCTCGTGCAAGAACGTCTTTAGCTAGCTTGTTAAGAGTACCGAATTTGAGATGTGATAACCGATGGTGCCATAACCAGCTCTTAATCTTTGACGCTTTTAATAGAAGACAGATCATAGATGTTTTAAGCATGTCATCAAGAGAAATTGTGTACAAATTTGTGTCTCGGGATCTTGAAAGTAGATCAACACCTTCTAAATTATGAATAAAGAAAGTGTTTTTCCAAAATGCAACTTTAAGATCCGCGTCACAAAATTGACCAGCAAAAAACAAGTTATGTCTAAGCCCCTCAACGTAGTATACTCGTAAGATAGTAGCATTTCCCAGCTGATAGTCAACATACCCTATAATTCTTGTAATATGGTCGTTCCCGAATCTAACTGTACCCAGAAATTTACTAACAAAGTTCATGAGCTGAGAGCGGTTCCCTGTTATATGTTTCGAACATTCGGAGTCTAGATACCAGAGAACAATCTGGATAACCTGTCATGAAAAGAGAAGAAGATGATGAAATATCTGTAGCATTGGATCCCCAAGTATGATTGGGTTCCAAGTGGTTAGCATTCTTAGATTCTACAATCTTAGCCTTTTTACTTGAACCTACATTTTTAACATTTTTGGGTTTCCTGCTGTAGACTTTAAGCTCTGGTTTTTGTGTTTCAACTGAGTAGGAAGTGGTTTTCTTAGGAGGCACTACATTAGCTGAAGTGATCCTAGTTAAAGGGCATGAATTACCAACTATAGTGAAAGTACTGCCTGTTGGTTTCCACTTAAATCCTACTTCAGTGAATACATGACCCGTAGGTTTCCAAATATTTTGATTTTTATGTTTCTTAGCAGATTTAGCACGGCTATTCACATTTTCCACAAAATCAAGAAGACACATATCATGAACACCATCAAACATAGATTTCTTACAAGTAGCACAAATAGGTTCCGAATTTACATTTAACAGTGAATGCTTAACATCAACATCATGAATAGGTTTAACAACACTATTCTTTTTATTAACTTTCCTATGTTGGGTTCTACTTTATTCTTCATGTTCCTACTTGGTGTTCGCGAGATCCTATCATTCTTTTTATTGCATGTAAGCTTTAATCCGCAATTACTAGTAGAACACTTCAATCCTGTAGGAGACAACACATGTGTGTTAGAATCTGATGTTGTAGATGACTCTACCTGTTTAATGTTGCTTGAGGATGTGAGAGGTTTAGCAAACCTAACTTTCTTGACCTTGTTTTTGGGTGTGACATCAACCTTTTTCTTATTAAGTTTAATCGCATTAGGGCAAGTATCTCGAACATATATAAGTAACTCCTGAATTCGTTGGGCATGCTTACCGGTAAAGTCTAACTCTTTATATAAAGGTTGTTTTGATTTAGCTTGTTCAACTATTCCTTGAAGAATATCAGCTTGTTCCTGAGTATACTTAAGGTATTCTATGTGCTTCCCTATTTTGAAATAACCTAGGAGCTAAAGGTTCTAAGTCTAGCTTGAACATTCCTGGAACAATAGTGTAGGCAGATAGTGTTTGTGCAGCAAGATCAACAATTTCTTTTCCTTTTAATTTTCGTAAATTGTTTTTCAATGATGTTATCACAAAAACCTTATCTCGAATTTGAGCTTTTAAATCCTCATTTTTAGCAGATTTTAAGTTCAGTTTATCAATTAAAGAGTCACTATGTTCTTTAGTATGAACACGTGTCTTTTTTATTGAGTCAAACTGCTCTTTAAAAACCTGTTTCACATGATTAATTTCTTTACAAAGACGCTCGTTTTCTGAAAGCAATTTTGCCACACTATTCTCCAGTTCTACATTTTTGGTCTCTAATTCACAATAATCATAATTGCCATTCTCTTCCTTGGACTTTTCTCTCATTGATTTTATAATATCCTTCAACTTACAAATGGTAGTGTCTTTGTCTTGTAGCTGAGCTTTCAAATCATTATTTTCAAAAAATTCTGGAATTTCGAGAGCATTTTGATTATCACAAGATTCATGTTTTTGAAAAATTTATTGTTTTAATTGCATTGATGCTTCGAGAGAAATACAATGTTTTTCAAGTTGTGAGTAATTTTTCAAAAAATCATTATATGCTTGTTTGATTTTGGAAAGCTAACATCAAGATCTTCGTGAACACTTTTCATACGATTTAACACTTTTAGCATTTTCCATATTCAACAGAATCGTTATTCAAAGACATAGAATTCATCACAGTTAACATTACATCTTGAGACACGATTTTTTTGTAGAGTCGATCATTTTCCAAAAGAATTTCTTTCTTAGCAATTTCCAAACATTGTTTATCAATTGAAGACTGTTGAACAGCCACTTCCATTTGGTCAAAAACTGTTTGTACTTCCATTATTTCATTTAGAAGATCTTTATCAAACACATTGAAGATGTCTTTTAAAGATTTTAGAAATGGAATAATTTCATTGTTAAAAATAGTTTTTGTATTCTTAAACCCCCATTCACCTTCTTCAAGAGCATTAGGTGTTGTCCTCTTCTTTACCACTGAGTCAAACTGGGTGAGGTGGAATTTAAGCTTTTTAAGGCTTGCATTCACCAAACTCACCTTAGGTGGTTCACCAGGAACATTCAATAGTTGGATTAAGTATATGAAACCAAAAGGCTTGTTCAGCTGATAATTCTTGTTGTGGAGAAAACATTTTCCAAAATCTTCAGTTAGTCTATTAAATTTTTCATAATAGATAGGTTTATGAGAAAATTTCTTTGCAATAACTTCAGGATCCTTTGCTTTTTCAGACATTTTTGATCGACTCTCTTCTTCCAAAATCGATGTTTCTTCATCATCAATCACAGGCATAGCAACATGTGTATTAGACATAACTACACATCCATACAAGGTGGTTTTATGTGAGCTATCTTAAGATACAAACGGATTTGATAACCTAGAGCTTGTTTATGTGTGTTATCATAAAACGCTGTGGCTTAGTTATCCTGTGCATGTTGGCAGCTTGACTGTGGCACCCGTAGAAATTAGATTTTCTTCTTTTGTTAAAGTAAAAGTTATGTACTGAGTTGTAAATTTTACCGGTAATCTCAACGCTAAGTCATTTTGATCGTCAAGATAACTCTCGTATGAAAGTTTAATTAGCCGCGAATATCACGTTATTACTCTTGTGTCTAAACGATATTTTAGAACGTGTAACGCTAAAACATACTAATGTCACATTTGTGAAAACATAGCCGTTACTCATAATCATTTATGAAACATTATACTCAATAACAGTGGACTAATTCAAAAAAAAAGAAAAGAAGAGACATGACAATATACATCATTATAAAAACTATTACATATTACCCCACTATTTCTTATTACTCATCAATCTTTACAAAATGGTACGTCTCTCACCTGGTCATTTCCTTTCATTCACATGTAACACTAACTGTTCAATAAATCAAATGAGGTCAAAGATAGTAGGACACATGGATTTCTATGATGGAAAATAGTTTTATTAAAACACCATCATGGACTAGATTCCGCTAATTGTTATACATCAATAATGACAATTCTTAGAAATGGAAAAGTTTAGGAAACGTGTGATAAATTGAGTCAAATGAGGCCATGCATGCACACTCTTAGCATATTAAAGCTTTGAACAAATGTGATTATTAAGGTTCGAGTCTAGGATTCACAAGTCTAGAGACGGTTTTAAAAGAAGTAGTAACCAAGAGTGGTTCGAGCCCTCAACACAATCACTTTTTCCCGTTGTTGGTTAAACTTGGACCTCGGTAAGTCATCCTCGTAGTTTAACATTAATATGTTCATCCACCATGTAGTTTAACGAAGCCTCGGTTTTGCATGACCTGTACACGACCTATAACCCATGTGTGACTAATAAGTACGTACGCAGCAAGGATCGGTCGTGGCCACGCATAAAAAATAAACTGACGTCGTTAGTAAATTTTGTAAACAACGTAGCATGTGTAAAACAACATAAATGAACCAAGGGAAAATTTACATTAAACTTAACCAGTATATGATTTGCTCCGAGGCTCACTAGGACTCAAACAAGAAACATAGGCTTGCGTGAATTGATTTCTTATGGTGGTGACATCGACCCGTATTAGGGGGTGACCATGTAACCAAGACGAGCACAAAGAGTCATTTCTGCTGGTTGGACATGCGTTACAGACTCTGTAAAAACGAGCCAATCGTGCTCTTACTAAGGACCCCTTTAAGCTTGACAAAATGGTTACCACTAAGAACACCACTGCGTGCCACAGCACCACAAGCCGCTGCTTTTCGCGGCTGTTGCGCTGCAAATAGGCGTGGCCACAGCAGCCGCTGTTGGGCCTGCTCAGGCGCGCCCATCATCCGTATATCCCAACATTTAAAGACCTCGTAACCTAGTATTCAAGTCGGGCACCTTGTGGGATTAATGGAAGAATATATAATATATACTATATATATAAATAGTATTCTATATATATATATATATCTTATTATAATATATATATATATATTATATATATATAAAAATATATAGTGAGATAGGAAGGACAGGAAACCACACAGTGGATGATAAAACTCATTGTTGGGAGCCTAGCAGAAAAAACAAGGGGAAAAAAAAGAAAAGAGGTAGGGCTTGTGAGTTGTGGTAATGTATAAAAATGATGCATGTGATACTTTCTACCACTTGCCTATAAATTACTTCATTTTTTGACAAGAAGAGTATAAATACTTGCATGGTGATTGTACTTATAAAGTTAGGCAAAATATATTAAACATGCTGTTGTCGTGTCTTTTTTTGGTCGTTCCAGGGAGACCCAACGGGTGGGTAAACTAGTAACGAAACTATACCATTTCGAGAATGTAGAAGAGTTATAAATAACGATTTTCGATGAGCTAAGAATGATAACGACATCTAAAATATAAACGTTCTGAACACACTTTTTATATAATTCTTTGATACTAAAATATTTTTAAAACTTATTCGGTTTTAACGTAAAGGTAAATTTGGCATATAAAAGTTAAAAATATTGGATACAAATTACTATTTGGAAGATTAAGGGATTAAAGAGATACCCGAACACTTAGGGTTAATTGGGTAATTTATTAATTAGAAAAATTGAGGGACTAAAATCTGCTACTTTGAACTAAGGGTGTTACGATGTAAATAAATTAATTTTTATAAATTTATTTTAATACGAGTCGACCGAATGCGATATATAAAACAGATAATTTACGATTTTGAGACTACGGTATATATATTTAGTCGTGCTAGAAAATTTATAAACTTGGTAATTACAAATTAAGATTTTTATCTTCCTAAGAAAATGATCGCATGAACTTGTAAATATAAGATACGAGCTGATTAAATAATTTTGTATATATACTTATAAGTGGAAAGTCGTGTACCATCCCTAGAGCCAACGGTTTAATCAACATTTTGAAAACATAAAACGTTACCTCATAAACGACCATGTCATTAGATGAATCATTTGAATAATTCATATCATACATTAAGTCCTTAGAATGTAAACTCAGATTTGTCATAATTACCTAGGTGTTGATGAATCACTATTGACAGTGCATGATCCATATCAATTCCAAACGATTAACTGACAAGGTGAGTTTTCATAGCCCCTACTTTACTGTTTTAAATCATCTTTTGGGGTGAGAATATTGCTTATTTTTAACAAGTTGAACACATGTACATTTATTGATTTACTATTGGGTCTAAGTCCCTATTCAACCCATTGCAATATAGCCCAATTTTATCATGATCGTTAATTACTTCGTAGCGCGAATGTTATGGATGGATCTATCGGATTGACAATATGTTTGTGTGACTAACATTAGTCAAGCAAACACAGTTTCATTTGAGTCGTTACGGAATGGTCGCGAGGTTCGAAACATCTGCATGGTTATCTACGATGATACTTGTAACGTTTGGGTGTCATGAGCGTAGACAATAGAAAGTACTTTTCTTGTTATATTAGGATTACTATTTTTATGTTATGGTTAATATCTTGTGTTCATCATATCATTAAAAACGGAAACCTATGAACTCGCTAACTTTATGTTGACACTTTAGCAATGTTTTTCTCAGGTGCTCTACCTTACAGAATATATGGAGTCTGCATTGGTATATTGGCATGTAGAGGTCTAACTCTCATATCAGGTCCTCTTCACGCCATGAAGTCACCATCCCCAAATCTAGTCTTTTGCTACAGTGAATTTGGGGGTGTGACAGATTGGTATGAGAAGCCATTTGGTTTTAGAGAAATAGGTTGCAGTAGTAACTATAGACTATAACTAGCTTTAAGGACATATCAGGCAATAGCATAAAACGCATTATCTATTTTACTACTCTATTTCTAAGTTAACAATGCTTGGCACGATATCAGTAAAAAACTAATTACCCTGTCTTCATGCAAACAATGTTTCATTAGACTAACATTATCTCACCATCTTGGAATAACACTCTTGTGGATTAGCATTTGTAATATCCTATGCAAGTAAAATACATGACTCTCACAAAATAATTAACCTTAACCATATTGCACTCGAAGAGTCACTTACAACATATTATGGATTTTATCAGTAATTATGTCCTTCTATCTAATTGTATGAGAGTTTACCTACATAAAACACTTCGGGTACCTTGTAATCACCCACTCGTTCACTTCATTACGCTGAGGATTCTTATAGCGACGTTGTGAAATACCTATACTACTATCTACTATGTCGGTATACACTTAAAAATATTTCAAAGTATACAAAAATCTACCAAAAGCGTGCATCGCTTGAATACACCAATAATTGATGAATGTCACGTCGTTGGGAAACGTGAACAAAAAATTCATAATGAAGAAAAATTAAGACGCGCTGGCATAAGGATGAGACAACGGTCGCGAATAAACAGTCAAGACCTACCGAAAGAAATGATGGTATGAAGAATTACGTCGGCTCCTGAGCCAAGGAATGATATGAACTTCAGAATAAGCACCTATTGTCCGGCATTACACACTTCGGTACCGGCTTAGGTCTTAAAATAAGGTACCCTAATAATTAAGAATAACTTCCTAAAAAAACAAGAAAAATATCACTGCTTGAATCCAACATCTCCTGAATACCCCCTAGAATCCCTGCACTATTTATAGGATGTATAATCGATCAATCATACAATATTTTTCTCTTCAAAAATAGAGACACCCATAAGTTAATCTTTCACAACTACGAAGTCGAATATTCCAGTCTATCTATGCAGGCGTAACAAGAAATGTCTTAATCACTTTCTAGCAACGTGCCTGACAACTCCCCAGAACAGGAAGCCACCACGGAACACTCCATTCCGAGAAGACTTGACTCGCCAACCTCTCAGGCAGCCCAATTACTTGAACTAGAATTAAATTTGACCCTATATAGAGCGTGAACTCTCCAAGAAATAAATAACCATAGATGTTCTACATCATCTTCACAATACCTGGACCTTCAGAAGAGGTAGAAGTAGATCAATAATTGCCATTTTACCAGATGCCCTACCTTCTCTGATAGTAAACCAGTATCTGAGACATCAGATAACTACAACCAGAAGAGTGGACGGCAGACTAGAGACATTAGAGATGGAAAATTGAAACTCTTCATGCAGACAACGAAGACAAAGAGCTTCTAATATCTGAATTACAGGATTCTCTCGCAGCTGCAGAGAATGAGATCGCGTTATTGCAAATAAGGGTAGATGATGCCGAGGACAGACGCACTGAGGATCATGATCAGATTAAGATAATTTTAGCCCACCTAGGCCTATAGCAAAATAGCCAGACACGCTTATAACATTGTCTCCAGTTTAAGAAGAGAAAATTACGCAGGAGAAAATTGATGAAAACTTGTACTTTTCTTTCGTAAAAGATAAAAAAAGTATCAATTTGTCCTAAAATCTTTCTGAGTGCATTTAACCAGTATAGGAGAAACCATACATTTGATATTTTTATGAAGAACATCTTATACACCAATGAAACGACGTTATTGAAAATAACCGCTCGTGCAAAAACAAGTATCATCATTTGCCCAACAATTGGAGTACCACATCTGTGCTCAGGACGGGGAGACAGGGAACAATTTGATGAAACACTATGAACTTTAATGGTTCATTCGAAAGACCCACGCATCATGTTTAGATGAGAAACAGTAACCCCAACAATTCAATTCTCTTCTCTCAATACTCGACATTTGTCAGTCCAAAATTCTGTTCAATATATAAACGCCTTTTCTACGAAATGGAATACCAAAATGCTTAAAATTTTATCATGTAATAAACATTGGTTCATACCAAGGCGGAAAGAGATACACTACCAATGTAAGATATACATGGTTATAACGGGAACGATAGAGCAATAAAATACACACGAAATTTATTCAATAAATCATTCACTACTTATGCTTACTAATACAGAAAGTCTTACAAAGCATAGGAAATACGACAAAGATGTAAAACGCTAACAAAATAACAGTTACATCGCCGCGTGAGAAGAAACACATCGGGTAGACAAGCAAAATGAGCGATATGACGATTATGATCATGACGGGAGTGAAGATCTCAATTGGAAATCCCATGATGTTTGGTATCCGGTAACTTCGAGGAAGGAGGTGAAAGATTGGGTGTTGTAAGTTTGTAATATTTGTAATGAGGCGTGGGTAGTTTAAAATTTGAAATTTGAAACTATAGAAATGGGGGCTAAGTTTGTGGGAGTTGTGAGAGAAAAATTGATTAACATTTTATGATGGGATATATCATGACCAGCCAAAGGCAATTAGATCCAAAACTGAAACTTACAAAACAAAAGTACTGTATTCGGAATAACTTATACGCAGAGATTATAATTTTACTAACACATAGAAAATACACGTCCATATATGAAGTGATGTACACGTGGTAAGATGAACACATAAAGTGAACATGAACTTTTGGAGGACCACATGTATGGTAGAAAGTAGCAAAGAAATAATGAACCACAAACTTAACTATAAATAAACATCATTCATTGATGCTTGAAGGCATTGACCTTATATACTCGGGTCTCAGTACCGATTATGTTTACAATCACAAACAGATAACTAAAGGTGGAAGAAAAAGGGGATGTCAATGTAAACCTGAGGTATACATAGCCTGATCAACTATGTATAAGTTAGGTCGACAAAGATATGCTCAATAATAGTCGATATATATATGTGAATAACAGATTAGAAAACATACACATTTTAACCAATCAACACATTCAAGATAATACTTAGAATAACCATGAAAAACTACAATTCGTCAAAGGTACATCATGAGAATTTAACTCCACACAAATGAAACAAAGTTAAAGAGGAAACATTTAATGATTTTTCCCTGAAAGATTCGGAAATAGACTAACTAAAGTACCCGAGAACAAGACGGTAATTCAACTCACTCGCCTACTGACGGACGCTACTCCTTCCAGCAAGCTTCCACGACAATCGCCAAAATAATGAGTGGCATAATAATCCCTAGTATTACGATTATGAACCGCTGATCCTCTTCTCGTGGAACACTCGCCAAATAACTACAACCACACAACGATAACTTACGCGATCAGGGGAACGAGATAGGACATTTTACTGAAGGTAGGATGAAATTTTAAAATAATAATCCTAGTTTTGACAAATGTGAGGACTCGACAAATACTATATTGAGTGGAGAAAACGGTTCGCACACAGTTACTAGCCGTTAGAGCCCACACTCGCGCTTTTGCTTTTTCTTAACCCACGCCGGAATAGACAACTTGAATGCAGGCTAAAAGTTTTCGACTTGGAAGGACTACGATACCCCATAAAAATTTAAATCTCACTTCAAACCCTTAAGGTAAAATCATTCACCGAAAGATTTTCAAATTGCTATTTAATCTCATAAATTAATTATTTTGGGAATCAAAAAAGATTTACAGATTGATAACGCTTTCCTAACACCACTTTATGATCCTGTAGGGGATAGTAATCGATATTCCTTAATTATTCATTCAGAAGTATCACGCAAACACTTTATAATACTGTGTAGAGACAGTAGCCATAATCACTCAATTGTTCCATTCAAAATGTGTACTCAAGCACTTTATAATATGGTAAGACAACAGTCGCGAAATAATTTTGTATTTTTGGAGATACTGAGATACTACAGAGAGCAAATGCATCCATTGAAACTTACTAGATTACTAACCTAATAACCGTTGGGTTGCAAAGGTGGGAATACAAGTACATAGTTTAAGGCAACAATGTTTTATTTAAGGCAGTACAACAACATGGTTACAACAGTTCTCAAATCGTTAATTCGATGAATCGTACTCTGAGTCATATCTTACTACCCCAAATTCTAAAAAGAATTTGTCATCTTCAGCTTGTTTTGCCTAATTTTCTCCTCTTGTGCCTTTTTGTTCATGGCATCTTCTTTTAACGTCTCTCTTATAGCTTCTTCGTCCATACGAAGTTGATGTAACTCTTTCTCGGTAAGATAGCAATTAGCCTATGATGACAAACAACCTATACTTTCGTGTGTACGGTGGGAGTACTTTTTCAGGAGCCAAAGCCAAATTAGCACTCATTGGTTTCTCTAACCGTGAGCCTTCATACATAGAAAGATAGTTGTGATCATTTCAAATCTATCTTATAAGAAAAGTGCAAATCAAAGCCGGCTCTCTTGAGAAATGTCAGTGCATCTTCTATAGGCTTTTCTACGATCGTTCTTGACAGCGCATGAAATCTTCAAACTGAAAGGCTACACTCCAAAGCGCTTTCCTGACGACCTTGTCTTCGTTAAATAACTTAAGCACCCAAGCTTTAACTTTGCGTCGTGTATGAGGAAGCGACATGCATTTGAAATATTTTTGTAGTGAGATTTAAGTTTGAAGGTTTGAGAGAAGTAAGGTGGTATTTCTAAGACAAAAAGGGGGAAAGGAAATAATTTAAGGCTTTACTATTTACTTCAGCGGACATATCCTCAACATTTTGTCATGTTAGTAACGAGACATTCATTTAGGGATACGCGAGGACCAGTTCAGGATCAAATACCCTCACTTGATCGCAAATCCACAATCTCCTACAACGTCTTGATTTTGGGACGAAATCTTCTAACCTAGGGAGGCTGTGGCACCCCGTAAGAAATAAGATTTCTCTTTTCATTAAGTAAAAGTTATGTACTGCAAGTTTGCAAATTTTACCGTTATTCTCAACGATAAGTCATTTTATGATCGTCAAGCATTACTCCTCGTCATGAAAAGTTTAATTGCATACGATTCACCGTTATTATCTGTTCTAAAAGGAATATTGAATGTGTAACGATAAAAACCATACTTATGTCACATTTGTGAAACGAAGCCAGTTACTCGTATCATTTTACGAAACCATCTACACTCAATAACAGTGACTAAATTCAAAAAAAAAAGAAAAAAAGAAAAGAGACATGACAACTATACATCATTATAAACTATTACATATTACCCCACTAGTTCTTATTACTCTTCAAATCTTACAAAATGGATACGTCTCATCACCTGACATTTCCTCTCATTCACATGTAACACTAACTGGTTCAAATAATCAAATGAGGTCAAAGATAGTAGGCACCCATGGGTTCAATGATGGCAAATAGTTTTATAAAACACCATCATGACTAGATTCCCTAATAGTAAACATCAATAATGCCAATTCTCAAGAAAATGGAAAAGTTTCAGGAAACGAGTGATAAATTGAGTATAAATGAGGCCATGCATGCACACTCTTAGCATATTAAAGCTTTGAAAACAAGAAGTAAATAATAAGGTTCGAGTCTAGGATTCACAAGTCTAGAGACGTCGGGTTTCAAAAGAAGTAGTAACCAAGAGTGGTTCGAGCCCTCAACACCATCACTTTCCTCGTCGTTGGCAAACTTGGACCTCGGTAAGTCATCCTCATAGATTAACATTTAATTGTCATCCCACCATGTAGTTTAATGAAGCCTCGGTTTTGCATGACCTGTACACGACCTATAACCCATGTGTGACTAATAAGTACGTACGCATGCAAGGGAACTTGGTCGTGGCATGTATAAAAATAAACGACGTGTAGAAAAAATTTTGTAATCAAACGTAGCATACAAATAAACGACCCAAGGGAAATTTGCATTAACCTTAAACACGTATATGATATGCTACGATGGCTCACTAGGGACTAACAAGAACTAGGCTTACGCGTGAATTGATTTCTTATGTGGTGACCTTGACCCGTATCAGGGGCGTGACCATGTAACCCAAGACGAGCCACAGCGAGTCATTTCTCGCTGTAGGTATGTCACAGACTCTGTAAAAACGAGCACATCGTGCTCGTACTAAGACCCCTTTACGCTAGACAAATGGTTACCACCTGAGACAGACCTAATGCGTGCCAACAGCCACCACAGACCGCTGCTTGTCACGGCTATTGCGCTGCAAATAGGCGTGGCCACAGCAGCCGCTGTTGGGCCTACTCAAGCGCGTCCATCGTCTGTATATCCCAACATTTAAAGACCTCGTAACCTAGTATTCAAGTCGGGCACCTTGTGGGATTAATGGAAGAACTAGATATATATATATTTTTAGTGAGTTAGGAAGGACAGGAAACCACAACAGTGGTGATAAAACCCACTGTTGGGACGCCTAGCAGAAAAACAGAAAATGAAAGAGTGTAGGCCATGTGGGGTTGTGGTAATGTATAAAAATGATGCATGTGACACTTTCTACCACTTGCCTATAAATTACTTCATTTTTTTGACATAGAAGAGTATAAATACTTGCATGTGATTTACCTTATAAAAGTTAGACAAAATATATTAAAACATGCATGTTGCCGTGTCTTTTTTTGGGTCGTTCCAGGCCGAGACCCAACGGGTGGGTAAACTAGTAACGAAACTATACCATTTCGAGAATGTAGAAGAGTTATAAATAACGATTTTCGATGAGCTAAGAATGATAACGACCAATTTAAATTATAAACGTATGAACGAATTTAACACGACTTTTATATAAATTCTTTGATACTAAAAATATTTTTAAAGCCTATTCGGGTTTTAAACATGAAAGTTATAAGAGTAAACCAATTTAAAATATAAAAGTTACATATATTATATATATAATACTATTTGGAAAGTCGAGGGATTAAAAAAATGATCACATTAAAGTTTAAAAGGTTAATTTGGTAATTTACTTAATTTAGAAAATAGAGGGACTAAAATCCGCTATTTTGAAACTTAAGGGTATTAGTTGTAAATTAATAATCTTTAATAATTAATTTAACGAGTCAAACGAACCGTGATATATAAAACCGATGATTGCGCAAATTAATTAACGGCTACGATGTAAATAAATAAACGCGATAATAAAATATATAAACTTAGTAACTTACAAATAATGTTTATATTTTTCTTTAGATGTAAATCACATGGACTTGTAAATATAAGTTACGACGCGTAATAGTATAAATTCCTGTATAGATACTTATAGTTGTAAAGTCGTCCCTGGAGCCAAATCAACACTTGAAAACGTAAAACGTTAACTCATAAACGACAATGCCCTTTTATGACCCATTTGCATAATTCATTTTATACATTAAGTTTAGAATGTAAACTCAGACTTTGTCATAATTACTTAGGTGTTTGACTGAGTCACTATTTGACGTACATTGATCCATTATCAATTCCAGACGATTAACCGACAAGGTGAGTTTTCATAGCCCCTACTTTACTGTTTTAAATCATCTTTTGGGGTGAGAACATTGCTTATTTTTAACAAGTTGAACACAAGTACATTTATTGATTTACTATTGGGTCTAAGTCCCTATTCAACCCAACTTGCTATATTGCCCAATTTATCATGAACCGTTAATTACTCGTAAGCGCGAATGTTATGGATAGATCTATCGGGATTGACATCCCTGTTTGTCTTGGACTGACATTAGTCAAGCAAACACAGTTTCATTTGAGTCAGTTACGGATGTCGCGGGTTGGACATCTGCATGGGCTTGTCTATGATGATACATGTTAACGCCTCGGTGTCATGAGCTTAGACAATAGTAAATGCTTTTCATTATGATATATAGGATTACTATATTTCATATCGAATATAGGAACCTTTAAAGGGTGAGGTGAGAACCATGATAATGGATGAAGCCCATAAGTCAAAGTACTCTATACACCCAGGAGCTGATAAGATGTATTATGAATTGAGAGATAGGTATTGGTGGCCTGGAATGAAAAAGGAAACAGCTGAGTATGTTAGTAAGTGTTTAACTGGTTTGAAGGTTAAGGCTGAGCATCAAAGGCCATCTGGCTTGCTCCAGCAACCTGAGGTTCCCGTATGGAAATGGAAAGGATAGCTATAGATTTTGTGACTAAGTTTCCTAGGACTAGTAGTGGGCATGACACAATCTGGGTCATTATGGACCGATTGACTAAGTCTGCTCATTTTCTACCTATGCGTGAGGATTATAAGATGGAAGTTAGATTGTATTTGAATAAGATAGTTGCTAGACATGGTTTGCCGAGATCATTGATTATATCGAATCCTATAGCCTATTCAATCGAGGTTTTGGCAGTCAATGCAAGAGGCATTAGGGACTCGTTTAGATATGAGTACGGCTTATCACCCTCAGACCGATGGTCCTATGTGAGCGTACAATTCAGTACTTTGAAGACATGCTTAGACGTGCTCCTGACTTGGAGGAAGTTGGGATGTTCATCACCGTTGTTAGATTTTCGTATATCAATAGGTAATCATTCTAGATGTGAATGTTGCTCCGTTTAAGCTTGTATGGTATAAAAATGTCATTCGCCAATTATGTGGGCTAATGTATGGAGAAGGTCAGTTGTAGGACCTTGATAATTGCAAGAGACAACTAAAAGAATCTCGCAAGTATTAAGGATAGACTTAAGCTGCGCATGATCCAGAAAAGTTATGCTGATAAGAGGAGGAAAGCCTCTAGAAGTTTAATGTAGGTGACTAGTCTTGCTTAAATTTTTCGCCATAAGAAAGGTGTGGTATCGCTTTGTGGAAGAAGGGAAAAGTTAGGCACCTGTTTGTTTGGGCCCGATTTTAAGATTATTGATGAAATGTAGCCATGTGGCATATCGATTAGATATTTCCTGAGGAATTCAAATGTGTTTATGACACGTTTTCACGAGACAAAAATTTAGAAGTGTTTGGCTAAATCCAGACACTGTCAAGTTGTCCATTGGAATTAGTTCGTGTTGAATGATAATTGAATTTTGTGTAAGAGCCTGTGGGAAATTTTGGCAATAGAGATTAAGAAGTTGAAGAGCATATTAGATTGCCATCGTCCAGGTTTGTGGAATTCGAATAGTTTAGCCTTGAAATTCACGTGGGAATTAACGATCAGGATAAATGAAGTACCCGCATTTGTTTAGTAGAATATTATATTTATCCGTCCTTTGACTATTTACCTTTTTGCAATATATTTAGATTTTTGTAACTGTGTTGACAGTGGATGATTTAATGAGAGTAATGTTGGATGAATATTGTGTTTATTGTGATTAATAATCCCTTATTTGTGGAGTATTATATGTAATGTGTATTCCGGGTGGTATGGACCCGTAAATTTTGAGAATGACGAAAATGAGTCCGACACAACCGATAATGTCCCAAATCAGTTTTGAAGGGTGAAAAGTGAGAAATATGTCTGTAAATTACTCAGTTAATGTGAAAAGTATTTTTAAAAGTAAATAAAAATGATACTAAACTTTTGGGGTAAATATTACGGATTGAGTTTTACGAGTATATAAGTGATTCCGTACACGAAAAGAAAGGCCGAGACCCCAAAAGAACCATGGCCGGTCAAAAGAAGACTAGGGAGACAAGGTGGCTTAATTTTAGCTAACCTTGTCCAAATTGTACATAAGATGCTTTTCTTATCCTCATTTTACACATAGTTCATTTTCAAAATCAAAAACAATATCCTCTCCCTTCTCTCTTGTGTTCGTCCGAACCTACAACACACACACTCTTATAATTTTTTGAATTTGATCATGTAAAACATGAAAACAAAAATATTTGGATGTGAATCTAGTGTTTGGTATTCATTTAAACAACGCTTGGGTTGTCCGTTCCGTGGTCAAAATCTACAAAAAAGAAGATTTTCTTTGTAATTTTTCAATTTAAATTTCGTTTGACCTTTTGTTTATTATTGAAGCATAAGATTTAGTTGTACAAGTTGACCGTTGGAGAAAAAATTGATTTTGGAATGCAAAACGAAAGAAAAAGGGAGTTTTGGTTCGAGTAAAAAGAAAAGGAAAAAGAGGTTTTTTGAAGTTTTTTATTCGTGGTCGTGATGGTTGAATAATATAGTGAGCTAGAATGCTTATTTTTTGATAGAAGCTTGCATGGCCTTAATTCAAGGGCTAATTTTTTTAAGCTATTTCTTGGCTTATTTGGGCTTATAGGCCACAAATGGATTCCCAAAATCACTAAAAAAGTAGTTTTGATTATTTTTGTGTTATGGCATATGTTGTGGACTATTTTTTAGGCTTATAGTAGTAACCAAAAGCGATACGTAGCTTAATAGCTTATTTTAAATGTTAATATACGTATTTTGGAGTTAATAGACTCACGACCCAATTAGATCTATTTGCGTCACGTTCCTTAATGGGAGTGCTTATTGTGGTCCGGATTAATATCACATAAAGTATATAGGCTTATATATGTAAATGGACCATGGTTTTGGACTTAACATCGTATTTTGGGATTTATATAGTCCTAATGGGACCCTGTTGGCCTTAAAGGCCCAATAAGCCGATATGTACTGTAGTTCTAGAATTTTTGAATGGACTTTTAAGAAGTAAAAAGTACTGAGAAAAACTGCGACCCTTGCAGTTGTTTAAATAGATCATCAATTCTAGGAAGTGGATAACGATTCTTAACAGTCAACTTGTTCAACTCTCTATAATCAATACACATCCTAAAAGAACCATCCTTTTTCTTAACAAACAATACCAGTGCTCCCTAAGGCGACGAACTTGGTCGAATGAAACCTTTATCTTGGAGTTCCTTGAGTTGTCTAGACAACTCCTCCAATTCAGAAGGTGCCACACGATAGGGAGACTTTGCTACAGGCATTGCTCCAGGGATTAACTCAATTTGAAACTCAATTTCCCGAATAGGCGATAATCCAGATAGGTCATCCGAGAATACCACAGGAAAATCTCTAACCACACAATCCAACTAGTTTCCTTTCGATAGCCATAAGCACCATCAAGATCCGCTTTCCCTCCTTCCGGTCCTCGTCTCCTAATACACACGAGCACCCTGTCCACCGGTAGTGGTATCCTTACAACTTTCTCATAGCAAATTATTTCAGCCTTATAATTAGACAACCAGTCCATACCTATAATCACATCAAAACTCCCATGCCCAAAAGGTATCAAATCGATGTCAAAGACATGACCCTTGATTTCTAGTTTGCAACCCTTAATAACCTTATCAATCTCTACTAGCTACCCACTAGCTATCTCAATCTCATATCTAAAACCTAAGTCATTGGGCTCTAAGCCTAACAAAGGTATGAAAGTAGTGGAAACAAAACTATAATCGACACCAGAGTCAAATAAGGTAGTGGCAAAATGATTGTTCAAAGTAAACATACCCGTCACAATGTTTGGATCCTGGTGAGCTTCCTCTGCTCCCAACATGAATGCTCTATCTGTAGCCTGGTTCCCTTGGTTTCTACGACCTTGACCCCTGTTATTAGCAGCAACTTGATTTGGATGATTTTCTTCTGGTCCTTGTGCCCTATTCATCCTAGGATAAGTTGACCTGAAATGGTCGGTACTACCACACTCATAACATACCCTAACAGTTGGGTTTCTAGCATTGACAGGATTCACATTCCTCGGCGCACCTATACAATCCTTTGCCAAATGACTCGGGCGGTTACAGTTAAAGCATGTGCGACAAGGCCCTCCGGGTGCATGGTAGGAGTTGCAGATGGTACACTTGGGCCAAGTACCCATATTCTATATTCCTACATGGTTTACAGTAGTAGCAAAAACATTCCCAGTCATAGTCATCTTATTATCATCCCTACCATTCTTATCCTTAATAGTTTACCCTACATTTCCTCTTTTCTTAACTTTCTTAATTGAACCATTTCTCACAGCCTCATCGGTCAGTGCACCAGAAATTTGTATAGTCATCTGCATAGTCTTTGGCTCTGTTGCTGCCACCATCCCACGGATTTGTGGAGCAAGGCCATACACATACCTTTCAATCATCCTACTCTCTAGGGTTACCAAATGCGGGACTAACCTCGCCAACTCATGAAACCTATCAGTATACGCAGCATGGCCAGCCCCGACCATGGCGTGATTCCACAATTCAGTATCTAACTTTTGCATCTCATGACTAGGACAAAACTCTTCTTGGCTTAGCGTGCGGATCTGAGAGTTCCACCACATTAAAGTGTTTGTCCTAAAACCGATCTTGTCCTCCTTAGCTTGATGTAAGGTTAGCAACTTTGGATAAATCCAAAATTACTATGACAGAAACTTTGATTATTGAATATCAAATACTATGCGGAATCTAGTATTGACATTAAGAAGAATAATAACAATTGAATAGCAACACTGAACAGTGAACAAAACTTTCAGGCCGCAATTATATTCAACGGAACACTCTGAAATAGTGTTAGGTGTACAAAACCTTTAAGCTTTTTCTAAGAAGTTACAATTGAAAACTGCTATGGAGAACTGACATATTTATTCTATACCCTAGACCTCCTTTTAGTACACTATGAGACCTGACATGTTTACAATACCTTCCTAACTTATCATCAATCATTCTATAATATAGACAATCATATCTTTTACAAAATATTAACTTTAATACTTAACTACATAGGTACTCTGTGTTTCCACCGACACAGTTATCTTTTACTCTGTCCTTATCCTCTTGACATAGAATTCTTCAAGCAGTTGTAAGTCAGAACAATAGTTGTAAACTTATAACCAGCAGCACTTAACTGAGCATAACAGTAGTAAGTACCAGGAGTACTAAACTTATGCTAACAGTTGTAACTTACTCCTAGCAGTACTAAGTTATACCAACATTACTAATTTACACTAACAGTATGTAACATTTTGTACTAACTAGCATAATAAACATAACATATTATTAGTCTTCACTTTAGCATCTTAACTTCTATTGGCAGTAGTAACTTCATACTAACAATACTAATATTATACTAACATTAGTAACTAGCAGTGGTAACTTTTTATACTACCAGTACTAACTACTTAGTATAATTTCCATTATGTACCTATGCAGTAGAAACCTTAAGTGTCCTTGAAGTCTTTCAAGTCTCAACAATCCTCCCCTAAACTTAATGTTCAGCTTCTGAATCTTTAAGTTTCTTTATTACAAATTTTTCATCATACTCAGGAGGGATGCATTCAAACCTTTCATTTACCTTTCTGCTGTTTTACCATAAGCTTTAATAACTGATGGCACATTTCATTTTGATGATCAGTTTGAAGTTTCTTGGTTAACATATTGGTGATAATTATTGGTGTGAGGGGATATCTCTTTTCAACCAACATAAAGATGTAGAGATTATCAAACCTTACAAAGTGAACTCAAGATGAATCAATTAACTTCCAAATGGTCACCCTGTATCCTTGTAACATTCTCCATACATAACTTGTTGTGTCTGGTTCAAACATGACTTTCAAATCTCCCCATAACACTCTTTCAAATTCATCTCAGGCATTATCTCTTATGCTTTGCCTTTACCTATCCTCTAAAGAACATCCAAGTCTATCTCTGTCTATTCTTGTAGCATCCTTATCATTTAAAGAGTAATCTCTGTATCTTCATCTGCTCTATCAACTGATAATGTACCAACATACTTCTTTATGAAGCATTAATTCAAAAATCACTGGTAGTATTGTAGCAATGAATAGCATCAAATTCCAATATCATCATTCCATTTAATTACCAAAATGCTTCAATAACTCACCTTCATAATCATCACTACTTTCTTCAACTTCATCAGACTCTTTGCCATCCACATCTTTGTCTTGGAGGATTCTTGCTGTTCAGTTATCCTTGCTCTATTACTTCCTAGCCTCTACTTTCAGCAGCCTTTCGCAGACTCCTCACACCTTCTGCCTTCTTTTCTTTGCTTTCCTGATCCTCAGAACCCAACCACAAAGGTATTTACCTCATCATTTCCTTGCAAACAACTGTTAGAATTTCCTCAAAATTCTTTCCCTTCAACTGTTGAATGTGTATCCCACCCATGTGCTTAAGATAATTAGACATTTGATTTCACTTTTGATGCCTTGGGGTTAGGAGGTCAATTTCTCTTTACATGTGCTCTAAGTGCAGCAAAATGTTTTCTCTCTTCTCCCATTAGTTCCATAAATAATATTTCCATTTCTTATCTGTCAACTCCTCTTTTCTTTGATTGAGTCCTTACAGCCAACAATCAATTATCTTCCATCATAGCTTGTGTATTCTCCCATGACTCAATCAATGCTATGTTAGCTTCGTCTTCTTGTTTCTTTTCTAGCTTCTATTCTTCTTCTAACACCGCAACTAACTTAGCTTGAATATCTCTTGCAATTTGTTCATCAAGAGCAATTTGGTCTTTTCTTTTTAAAGGAACTTCAGGTTCAATCATAATACCTTTTCCTTTATCTTTAGAAATTGAAGGTTGTGACTCTTGTGGAACTCTGAACTTACTTGGCTCCTGTACTACTATCCCTTTACCCTTGGGTCTTGTAGTAGTTGTTGTTGTAGCAGCAGTAGTAACAACTTTAGGCTTAGCTGCTTTGATTTTAATAAGTGTTTGAGCCAAAGTTAGTTCATCAATCTTAGCAGCAGTAACTTCTCCTATATCAGTAGTAGAAACTTCTCCTAGCAGTAGTATCTGCTTCACCAGCAGTACTATCATCAAGCTTTGTACTCTGCTCATTCTTCTCACTAGAAGCAACATCCACAAACACTTCATCATCATCCAACACTCTAGTATCAAACATTAGGTCTTTATTCTGCTGTTCATTTACTAGAGTGACCTCATCATTTGCATCAATATCCTCAATACTCCTCCCCTGTTTGGATGCATCCTCCTAAGCACCCAAACTAGCATTAGAGGATTTAACTCTTCTAGTTGTACTAAGTTTCTTGAATCTTGTAAGCCTTATGGTCCTCAACAGTCTCCTCTTTTCAAGCTTATCAACCCTCTTCTTGAGACTAGCAATTTCAATAGCCTGATCAGATTTAGCCTTCTCTAAGTCAAGAACCTATTTTTGCAATTGGGTACATAAAGCCATCAAATCATTAAGTTGCATACTATCCTCACCATTAGGTAGTGGATCATTGGAAGGTGTATTAAGATGTTCCTCTTCCTCTATCTCAGCATGAGCAGTCTCTGCCTCTTTCCTCTGTTTTCTCTTAGACTTTTGTTTCTTCTTGGGTTGAGAAGATGTAGATGGTTGATCAATAGTGGGTATCTGAGTGGAATCAGTTGGAGGAACTGAATCCTCACCCACTTCTTCAGTAGCTTGAACCAGCATATTATCAAACAAAGGTGTAACTCTCCCAGAGAAATCCTTACCCTCTCTCTTCATATTAGCAAATATTTTCTTTGTGTGGTAGGGATTAACAAAAGTCTTTTTGTGATGTGTCATGTCTCCAAGCTGTTGGTTAATGAAAACTTGTAGAAAGCGAGGATACAGCAGGAATTTAACCCCTCCATCTAAGTGTTTAACCATAGCATCAAAGATATACTTAGACAGGTTAAATTTTCTATTTGTTGTTAAGCATATGATCAAGGAAGCCATTGTGCTACTAAATTCATTCCAGGCTGTGGTCTTTGCACTAAGGCTTTGAGTAATGGTATGAATCATAAACTTCCATTGCGGAGAAAAGAAAGCTTTATAAAAAGTAAGTTTTTGAGAAGGCTTTTCATACCCCATTTTGGCCAGCTCTTCAAAAATTGTAGTGTTTGGCAGACACTCAGTACCTTATGCATCATCTAAGTGAAGATCATTCCTAATACTTGCCTCCGTGATGATTACCTTCTTTTTGTCAATTAAGGCTTGTAACTGACGCACTTCATTAACTGTCTTGACCTATGCGGTAGCCCAAAACTGTTGTATACATGAGGTGTAGATGATTGGATTGACTGTTAATGCATAACTAACAGACTTGCTTTCAGAAAATCAATGATCTCCGCAAACCCATCACTTTCTGTAGGTTTCTCCAAAAACGCGACCACATTGTGCGTTTCAGCAAACTTAGGGCTCGACATTATAAAGATTTTGATGATCAAAGATGAAATTGAATTAGGGCTTATGTTTAGAGAGTGTTTGAATGAATGAAATCGAATAAAGATATAAGTGAAACCCTTAATCGAAGTATTTATAGAAAAACACCCTCAGCAGCAGGAACTTGAACTAGCAGCAGTAATTGATGCCTAACAGCATTAACTTAAACCTTGCAGTATAAACAAATACTGGCAGTACTAATTTAAGCCTAACAACATTAATTATATACCAGCAGTAGAAACTTGATGCTTTGCAGCATTAAGTTGTATTACCAGTATTAACCTGAGACTAACAGCAGTAAGTTTGAACTACCAGCATTAACTTCAATTTCATCACACAAATAACTTTGATCATCAAATTTGATTCTCACAAACTCTCTTTCTGTTTTTATGCTTACAGTATCTCTCAATTCTTTTTGCTCACTTAATAACTCTTTCTGTTTTTGTACACACATCTCTCTTTCTATTTTTAAGCTCACTTAATCTCTCATTTCTTTTAGCTCACTAAAACACTCTTTCTGTTTTTAAAACACAAATCTCTCTATTCTTTTGAGCTCACCAATGCAGACAATTTTGTACAACGTTCCATCAATTCCAAAATTTTTATATTGTCCTCCCCACTTCCAAGTGTGTAACCTCTTGAGAGAGGTGGATCATTGGACTATTTAGATATAGTCTCAAACCTAGTTTGAGCATCTACATCCCCCTATATGGTATCTTGGCACCTAAGACCACTAACTGAACCAATTTGCTAAGAACTTGGCTCATTAATTGTTGCCATGGAGTAGAAACTTTATGCTTAGCAGCATTAAGTTGTATTACCAGTATTAACCTGAGACTAACAGCAGTAAGTTTGAACTACCAGCATTAACTTCAATTTCATCCCACAAATAACTTTGATCATCAAATTTGATTCTCACAAACTCTCTTTCTGTTTTTATGCTCACAGTATCTCTCAATTCTTTTTGCTCACTTAATCACTCTTTCTGTTTTTGTACACACATCTCTCTTTCTATTTTTAAGCTCACTTAATCTCTCATTTCTTTTGGCTCACTAAAACACTCTTTCTGTTTTTAAATCACAAATCTCTCTATTCTTTTGAGCTCACCAATGCAGACAGTTGTGTACAATTTCCATCAATTCCAAAATTTTCATACTGTCCTCCCCACTTCCAAATGTGTTAACTTTTGAGAGAGGTGGATCATTGGACTGTTCAGATGTAGTCTCAAACCTAGTTTGAGCATCTACATCCCCCAATATGGTATCTTGGCACCTGGGACCACTACCTGAATCAATTCCCTAAGGAGTTAATTCATTAAGTGTTGCCATGGATTGGGTCTTAATTTATGTTACCACTGTCCTGCTCTGCTTCAGAGCTAGAAGCAGTAGTGGCAGCCCTTTCCATTCTGTCACCCAACTCCTTATGGACAGCCTCATCACCAACCTTTCTTAGGGGGACCACTAGACTGAGGTATCTTGGTGTCCCGACCTCTTTTGAATTGCCTTGGGTTTGATTCATTACCCACTTGTGATTGATGTCACATCTTCTTTTCATCACTTATAGACAATTGGAAGCCTCCCCTTAATGCAATACCATATTTTCAATGTGCTCATCCTGCAAATGTTAGTCCAATTCCAAAAATACACATTCCAAAGTATTTTCTTGTTTAGCAGTTTTAATTATGACTAACAGTTGTAATATGCAGTTGTAAGTATAACTAGCAGTACTAATTATACTTAGCAGTATTAACATTTTCCTTAGCAGTTTTAACTCTGTCTTCAATAATTATACAAGAACATGCCTCTATTCATCACAAGCACACTAGAAAAGACTAGATAGACATGTGAGAATTCATGAGGATCCATATTTATGCATAACCCATGAATAAAAATTAACAACTGATAAGTCTCAGAGATTCAATAAACCAATGCTAGCAATTAGAAAGTTAAACCTGCTAACATCAAAAGCTTTGGTGAGAAGATCAGCAACATTTTTGTCTGTGTGAATCTTGATCACTTGTATCAACTTCTTCTCATAAGAATCTCTGATAAAATGGTACCTTATCTCAATGTGCTTGGTTTTGGAGTGAGATACTGGATTCTTTACAATACAGATTGTACTTTCATTATCAATGTAGATGTTGGTGTTCATGAGATTGTATCCATAGTCAAGCATCTGATTTTGGATCCATAACACCTGTCCACAGCAGTTTGCAGCAGCCACATATTCTGCTTCAGTTGTTGAGTTGGCTACTATAGTCTGCTTCTTACATTGCCATGAAATCAATCTCTTGCCAAGAAATTGACAACCTCCTGTTGTGGATTTCCTGTCAAGACTAGCTCCAGCATAGTCACTATCAGAAAAGGCTTCCAAGTCAAAAGGTGAATCTCTAGGATACCAAAGGCCCAATTTGGGTTGCCCTTTTAAGTACCTAAAGATCCTCTTCACAGCATGAAGGTGTGAGGTCTTTGGAGTAACTTGGAACCTTGCACAAGCACAAACAGCAAACATAATGTCTGGTCTAGAAGCTGTCAAGTACATCAATGATCCAATCATTGATCTATATAAATGTACATCCACATTCTCAGCTTCTTCATCCTTTGTTAATGGCTTGTTTGTCTCCATTGGAGTGCTTGCTGTCTTTATTGAGGCAAGATCAAACTTCTTCAAAATCTCAGCCACATATTTATCTTGGCTGATAAAGATCCCATCACTCTTCTGTTTAACTTGAAGTCCCAAAAAGAAAGAAAGTTCTCCCATAGAACTCATTTGAAATTTGTCATGCATCAACTTTTCAAATTCAGTACTCATTTCTTTCTTTGTTGATCCAAAGATGATATCATCAACATAAACCTGAACTAGCAGGATATCATCTTTATGTCTTCTAATGAACAAAGTTTTGTCAATTTGTCCCCTGTGAAAACCATTGTCCAGCAAGTAAGTTGACAATGTCTCATACCATGCTCTTGGGGCCTGATGTAGTCCATAGAGTGCCTTTTCTACTTTGTAAACTTTGTTTGGAAAGTGTGGGTCTTCAAATCCAGGAGGTTGACAGACATATACCTCCTCTTCTATCTTTCCATATAAGAAAGCACTTTTTACATCCATTTGGTAGACTACAAAATCTTTGAAGGAAGCATATGCCAGAAATAATCTTATGGCTTCTATCCTTGCAACAGGTGCAAAGACTTCATCATAATCTATACCTTCCTCTTGAGTATGAACTTGAGCAACCAGTCTACCTTTGTTCTTTACCACTATGCCTCTTTCACCCTTCTTGTTTCTGAAAACCCATTTAGTACTAATTGCCCACTTGTCTCTTGGTAAGTCAAGTAAGGACCAAACATTTAGCAGTTTAAATTGTAGAAGCTCATTCTGCATTGCTTCTACCCAGCTTGGATCTTCCAGGGCTTGGAGCACCTTTTTGGGTTCCTTTTGAGATAAGAAACAGGCAAACAAACAATTTTGAAAATCCTTGTGATTTGTTCTTCTAAGCTAGTGAACTGAGGAGATCAAACCATGTTCTTCAATTGTCTTGGTCATGTGTCTTGTTTGTATAATAGTTTTTAAGCTTCCAATCACTTGATCTTCAGGATGATCTTTGTGATATTTGGTGAAAGAAGTATCAGGGACTGTATAAGATGAATTTACATTGTTCATATCAACTTCTTCTTCCACATCTTCATCATTATAAGCATTTCTAAAGATTCTAGTATTATCCATTGAAGATATATTTAGGACAGGTGGAAGGGAAAAAGCATTTTTGAAATGAGAGAATCTTTCAAAAAGATGTTCTTTAAATGCATTGGCAGTATTAATAGAAGGTCTAACAGTATTAACTGGTGGTGATGGAACAACAATATCAACTGTTGGTCTAGCAGTACTAACAGGTGTACTAACAGTATTAATACCATTAGTACTGTTAGCTTTTTTAGTCTGCATATCCCTTTGATTTAGCCTTTCTGACTCACTTCTTGTTGGTTCATCATCCTTCCCACTTGTGTCTGATGCTTCATTTTCATCTACTTCTGTAAACTTGATTCCAGTATCCCTTTCTCTATCTTTAGGACCTTGAGAGATTGATGGATCAGTTGTGCAATTAGGTATCAAGATGTATTCTTGTTCAGGTTCTTTTTCCTTTTGAGCTTGACCTGCAACAGTGTTATCTTTGGTTCCTGCAATACCATTATTTTTGTTCCCTGTAACAACTGGCACATAGTTCATAGATATTGACAAAGAATCAACATCAAAAAGCCAATCAGGTCAATTTCCTTTCACATTAGGTGAATTTTCAAGAAATCTAATGTTTAAGGTCTCCTCAACAATCCTAGTCCTCTTGTTAAAAACTCTCATAGCTTTACTAACCACAGAATATCCAACAAAATATCCCTCATCAGCTTTACCTTCAAACTTGCCTAGATGATCCCTGGTATTTAAGATGGTAACAGGACACCCAAAAGGTTTCATGAAATCTATCAGTGGAGGTCTTCCACGAATAAGTTCATAAGGTGTCTTGTTATGAGGCTTAATGACTAAGACCCTATTTAGCACATAGCAAGCAGTATTAACTGCTTCTGCCCAAAAGGTGGTTGGCAACTTAGAGTCTACTAACATTGTTCTTGCAGCCTCTATCAGTGTTCTATTCTTCCTTTCAGCTACCCCATTCTGCTGAGGAGTCCTAGCCACACTGAATTCCCTCTTAATCCCCTTTATTTCACAAAACTGGTTCATTATACTATTCTTAAACTCAGTTCCATTGTCACTCCTGATAACTTTTACTTTATGATCTAGTTGATTTTCTATTTCTGTTATGAAGGTCTTTAGAATCCCACTAGTCTCATCTTTAGTGGCCAAAAAGAATACCCAAGAAAATCTACTAAAGTCATCAGTGACTACTAGGCAATAAGACTTCTTCATTAAACTCTTAACATTTGTAGGACCAAACAAGTCCATATGAAGCATATGTAAGGGTTTGCTGATTGAATTCACAAGCTTGGTCTTATAGGAGGCTTTGTGTTGCTTTCCTTTCTGACAAGCAACACAAGAATGATCATTTTCAAAAATCTTTGAAGGTAAACCTTTGACAAGGTTTCCCTTCACAAGTTTATTCATTGTTTTAAAATTAATGTGCCCAAGCCTCCTATGCCATGTATTAGATTCATCAATTGTGGCCTTAGCAATGAGACAAGTTAAATCTCCAGTGGGAACAACACTCTTTAGGTCAACACTGTATATGTTGTCTTTTCTTGGAACTTTCAGCAATACTTGACTTTCATCAAGTAGCTTAAAGTCAGAAGATAGGACAAGACACTCAGTGTCAGTAAAAAGAACATTGTTCTTTTTGTCACATATTTGTGACACACTGAACAGATTATACTTAAGCTCCTTACAAAAGTACACATCCTCAAAATCTGTGTTTGGTTTTGATAAAAACCACCAACAGGGTATGTTTGGTGTTGTCCTTAAACCAACCAGGTGCATTGGGTTTGGGTCTCAAACCCACCGGGTGTGTTAGGTTTCGGTCCAGTCCACTAGCCTGGTGAGCGTTGGCTTGAGTCCTCAGTCAACCCAACATGGTGCGTGTGGTTTGTCATAACACCAACGGGTGCATTTGGTTCTGCTCAGCCCCAAAAGGGGTGTGTTTTGGGTTTAATAAAAACCCATTAGGGTGCGTTTGGTTTCATAAACAACTACCACCGAGGGTGCGTTTGGTATTGTAACAGCAACCACAGGGGTGTCGGGCTGGTGGTAAGCACCAAAGGGTGCGTCGGGTTGTGGGTTAACAGCCGCGGGGGCGTCGGGTTCGGTTGAAACGAAAGGGTGTGTTGGGTTTGACCGGAGCACCAAGGGTGCGTGTGGTTTATTAAACACCATCAGAGTGCGTTTGTTTGTTCGATTCAGCCGCACCAGGGTGCGTTGGGTTTTGTGTTAAACCGAAATGGATGCGTTGGTTTTGTTATAAACGTGATTAGGGTGCGTTAGGTTTTTGCATCAACTAGGGTCCGTTCGGTTTTGTTCGTTCTTAACCCGCGAAAAGGGCGCGTTTGATGTTTTATAAACACACCACGAGGGTGCGCTTTGGTTTTGCATAAGCACCAAGGGTGCGTGTTGTTATAGCGATTATAGAAAAGTTCATGTATACACCCTCTTGAGTTGTTTCCAGCCTGGCCTTACAGACCGATTTTATCACACACAAAATGTAGAATCTCAAAAACTACCGACAAACATAACAAGCTTTATTAGTCATTATTAAAATCACTTCCAAGTCTTTGGGATCATAAGATTGTTCCAATTTCTTTCTGGTTCCCTCTAGGAAGAAGTTGTTTTGATGTTTAGCGGAGCATCTGTTTTCCCTAACAGTCTTAACAGATTTTATCATTTCACTTGCTAGGTCTAACAGTAATAATCCTATCTTACTTTCAATCAAGAGACAGTGCCCCTCCTCAATGATTGGAACAGCACTAGTGTTGTTCATCCTAAACAACAATTGAGAATTCCAACTGTGTTGACACACCCTATTTTCAACTGGTCTTAACTGTCAATTTACAAAGGTTGTAACAACAGAAGTAACCATCTAAATTTTCATTTAAACTATTTCATCCATAACATGTTAGATCATGGTATGCGCGGTAGTGAAATTCCATCCCCAGTAAGGTGGTGGAACTGAACTTGATATTCCCTTAATGATCTAGACTTATCAGATAAATTCACAAAACATTCTACTGCAAGGAGAAACAGCAGTATTGTACTATATCCTAGTCCTGTTTTAAACTTGTCAATTACTTGACTTTTCCTCTCAAATCATTTAACGGACTTGGATGAATTTTTTGACAACTTTCTTAATGGTCTGTTTAATTGACTCTCCTTTTTTCTTCGTGCTTTTTCCATTCATATTGTATTCATCTAAGTCATTAACTCCTAGATCTAACTTCAAGTATTTAAAAACATTTGTGCTTTCTTCAACACAACCTCATTTTTTTTCATATTGAGCTATCTAGCTTCTACTGATTCTCAACCGCTTTATAAGATACTAATTAAATATTGAGATTTTTTGTAAACATAAGACAAACTAATCATATTGAGTTTTAAGAGAAGCATAAGCTTTACACATTTTTAAAACAAGAAATCTACTCTCAAGAATCTGAACTAGAATAACTTCCTGAAGATGTAATGACCAACATACATTTTTTGGTAGGTTGTCTCTGCTCTCAGTTGGTATCTTCAAATCATCTCCTCCAATACCATCATGAGCTTATAATGCAACTCTGAGTACAAGAAGAAGACACCTATTGGACAGTTCATGACAATTATTCTCTTCTTCTTTGTTCTCCACAGTTTCTTGGAAACCTACATTTCTACTTGCAAAGTGGTCCCATCGTTATGACAATTTGTAGCATTCCACTTATTGACACTTGTCAAAACCAACTCTTTGACCATTTATGTCCAGACTTCCTCCATGTTCTCCTTGACTTAACTTCTTGCTCTGATTGTTCAGCATGTGACCTTCTCCCATTGAAGATACATTTCTTCATACACATCATCATGGAACTGATGAGTCTTGTTCCAGATCATCTGAGCAAGTTAAGGATGAGTTGGTTGACTTGGCACAAGGAAAGCACAGATCATAGCATCACAAAGGTTATCTGTAGAGTTAACATAATTATCTTGAGTATGAGCAGTAATAACTCTATGAGCAGTATTATCTACTTTGTTAGGATGTTGTGTGTCAAATGTATGTTATAAACAGAAGAAAAAAAAAAAGAGGCCTCATTCTGTAATTTTGACTTGTCTGCTTGATGAACCTGCATAGTACTCAGGTTCATATATCTTTTAAGTCTTATTATACAAGTCATCCAAAGCTGATACGTGTTCTCAGATTTCCACCCTATGTTCCTCAGATTAAAGCATGATCCATCCATCAGATGGAAGACTTTTCTCAGGAGCCTTTAGTCATACCTTCCCTGGGTTAATCACTTCTCCTTGGATCTCCAACTGACTGATAAGTTTTTGTAACCTATCAAAGGTTTGATCCATTGTTTCTGAACTTAATGCAGCAAAGATCTCATATTGTATGTTGAGAAAGTTTCCTCCTGAACCTTCTGGTACTTTTTTACATACATCTTCTAGGTACCCTCCGATACTTTTCACTATAGACCTCCATTAGCAACTTACATCTTCAATATGATGGAACTATCAGTTGGTCTTTGTTTGGCAAGTTGCCTATCCACATGTTGACTCTTGCTTTCATTTACATTTCCTTCATATCCTGTTTTTTATTCAGCATGTGGTTCATACTCCTGTTCAACCTATTCCAACAGTTCTCCTCAGGCACTTTGTATTACACATTCTTGATTACTTCCCATAAGGAGTAATCATGTCATAAGAAAATATTCTCTAATCCTCATAAGCCAGAGACCATAGTCCTCCATGGTTGAGGGTAGGTAGTTCTATGCGCAGTCAGATTGTGAGTAGTGGTAGTTCCTACCTCCATCTAATCACTGAGAAGAAAATAGACACTGGATGAATGGCTAAGATTCTTCATTATTCAAGCTTCTCTTATCACAGAGCTCAGACATATCACTTGACTGATACCCAATGCTAGTCCTTTAGCCTCCATTAAGCTGTAAGGTTTAGTACCCTTGGATAAATCAAAAAATACTAAAGATTGAAACTTTCAATCTAGAAATGATATAAACTATGCGGTATGCAGTATATACCACTAGAGATATTCTCATGGAAACAAAAGTAAAGTTTTAACACAAAGATATAATCAACTACCAATAAAGTCTTCAATATATATGTAGATACGATCACTCGACTTAGTTGATAGGGTTTAACAACTCTCGAAGCTAATAAACTACTAAAGAGATAAACTGAGATGAAAAACTGATGTTTCCTTTCTATACAACTAGGTGTATCCCCTTTTAATACACCAAGGAGATGTCCTAGCAAGGCTACAATACATTCCTAACTATCATATATACTTTACTATAAATAAACGTAATCTCTTAATCAAAATAAGTTATACATATACTTTTACAAAGATAACATAATACAACAAACACACATTCGTAAAGTTATTCTTGTTCTCCCACATTCAAGATGCTTTAACTCACTTAATCCTTCTTTATCCATTTGACAGCAGTAAAGTCTTCTAGCAGTTGTAACATTACCAAGCAAACAGATTGGTAACTTTATAACCAGAACAAGCACAAAATTGATTTGAGCATAAGCAGTAGTTAAGTTACGCCACATACTAACTTTACGCTAACAGTCTGTAACATTTACTCTAGCAGTACTAAGTTATACTAATAATTTTAAGTTATACTATCCTCCCCCCTTCGCCCCCCCCCCCCATCACGCCCACCGCAGTAGTCACTTTTGTACTTACAGTACCAAAAACCACGTTAGCATACTTTCAGTCTTCAAGCTCTTAACAGTCTAAACTTCTACATAACAGTAAGAAACTCATACTAATAGACACAAATTATACTAACACTAGTAACACTAGCAGTGGTACATTTATACATACCCTAACTACTATAGCATAATTTCCATTATTCGCCTGAGGCAGTAGTACAGAATTCCTATGAAGTCTTTTAAGATTGCCCAACAAGTCTTTTTACACTTTACAAGAAATAAGAATATTTTATACATAAATAAGAACACGTTATTATAGAAGTATTAAAAACTGAAATAATAACATCATGAGATAGGTGTCATCAACCAGTTCATGCGTTGAAGGTTCTGACTGTGCTGTATCCATATCTGATTTATCTAATAACATCGTAGCACTTCAATTGGGTAGCAAGATAATCCTCTTGTTCATGCACTTTCCAATCGTATACCAATCGGGAGATATTTTTTTTCTGTTTTTTTCAAATCCTGATTATGTAAATGACAATCATGCGTATAACAACCACATTCTTTCTATTACTTTCTCTGTATTTGTCGCTCGTGCAGGATTTCGGCTATATAGACCCAATTTTTTCTTCGGACACACTAAACGCAACGGTTGTTACATCCTTTTCTTGATGCTTCATGCATCCCTATATCGTATTCGCTTAATGATCACTGTCTGCCAGATATGAAATCGACTTAACGAGTGTCACATCCATTATCCTATAAATCTCCGTCAACCAAGACATAATATCCCACGTTTAGCCACAAATATAATCTCGAGGGCTTTTCCCTCTTTGGATCGTTTGAATAAAGGGGACGCATGTATAACACTGATGTCGTTGTTTGCCCTAAAAACATCAGCAAAGAAAGCATGTCATGTCCACAAGTCTTGTGACACAACATCATCCAATAAAATGTGTAGAAAACTAGAAGGGGGGGGGGGGCAGGGTTGATATAGTTACTTACTGTAGTTCGCATGTTTTTAAAAACTTTATCTTAGATAAATTGATTGATTCGAGTTGTATTGTCAATCAACCAACAATAAAAAATCACAACAAAACATATCAAAGCTAATTCTAAGTAAAGACAATCATTTAAAGAGAATAGAGAAAGAAACGATCAAACAAGACACACCGAGATTTAATAGTGGTTCGGCACTTAAGCACCTCTTCGTTCCTACCTCCACTCTCCCCTAGTACTCCACTCAATTTCATATGTCCAATAAAAACACCTACAGGGACTTCCTTTAGGCGGAGAAAACCGTTTACACTTCGCTTACTCTTTTCCTTATTCCGGACACTAAGCTAGACTTGTCGAGTCTTAATCTCACGACACAACCAATCTAAGACTTCACTAAGTCTTCACACAACCACAAGATTATACAACACCCTTGGATATGACAAACAATCCAAATCACACCAATATAACAATGTACACCACTTCTAGATCTACACACTATCCAATTTACAACAAAAACACACAAAACAAATGTAAAAGAATTTTTCTATGATCTAGAGGAGGGAGAAACGAGAGATCACTTTGATAGACAATACGTATGGATGAAGGAATATTATTGTTCTTCTCTTGCACTTGATTAGAAGATGAAAGAAGGGATGAAGAAAGAAAAATCACTTGAAAACAAGATCAAGAATGTTATTGATCAAGGTGTGTTTTTTAGAACAAGACAAGGAGAGAAGAGTCAGCAATATATATCTGATAAATTATTGTGGCAAGAGGTTTCCGTTTTCAATGGGAGGTCCTAGTATTTATAGGGGACAAAAAATAGCCGTTGCTGGGCGCGAGTCCCTATATAAAAGGGGGCCGTTCGAGCCTATAGAGGGAAGCCGCCGCTAGACTCCGCTCGCCTATATTTGTCCTTTTAGTGGTGAAGGTTGTATCTGTTGTAGAACCTTCCATTTGGGAGTAACTAATTTTGAAATTCCAAATTTTATGTTATTAAAAAAACAATTTCTCTTAATGAATAAATAATTTTTGTTTTTATATTTTTAATAAGCGAACATTTTTGAAGAAGTAACAAAGGGTTTAAGAAACAAATATTTTCTTGATACAAAACATGTTTAAATGATTTGTTTATCCAACCTCAAGTGATTAATCTAGAAATAGAATTATTATGATTATAAATTATAAACGTTTTAATATTTTATCATAAACGTTTTCCATATTTTGTTATTAACAAACAATGAAAGGTCGAATAAATCTACTAAATAACGTTTTAGGCATTATTTGAATTAACAGTCTCCCCCTTTTTATGATGATACAATATTATAAACTCCATTATAATAAAATTGAAAGTTTTAATAAATTATAAAATGAGTTTAATTCTACTTCTCCCCTTTTTTTATCGAATTCAAAAAGGTTGATCGTCGAGTCATAGTAGAAAGAAAGAAATCAACGATAAAATACTCCCCCTTTATGTAAGCTCCCCCTTGTTCGGGGCACCAAGGGATCGATCTTACGATAATTTGTTTGCTACAGAGAACAGGGGTTTAGAGTACAAGTGCAAACAAACATAGCATGACAAATATCTTAAAGATTCAATCCACATATTTTAAAGCATAAATAAAGTTCATTGAAATGCATAAATAAATCATATATAGTCACAAGGACAATATATGAGGATACAAGCATACATAATCATAATTAAGACATAACATATTAAGGCATCTAATGAAAGTAGACTAGTAGATGATTCTTGACTTCAAGGGAGATATTTCAAGGAGAGTTGGTAGTGATGGATGAAGGAAAAAGAGTTGAGGGCCCAATGATGAGAGATTTTAATTCGGTTTAAGGGGTCCTCTATTAAGGTATTGAATGACATTGCAAGTACACCCAGCAACAATGACAAAATCCGAATGAAAGTTTACTTGTCAAGAAAAGGAGGGTGAGTGATGGTGAGAAGGTAGGTGAAAGACTATTTAACTCAATTGAATGTTAGATATTGAATAAAGGAGATTTAAAAGGTGAATAGAGTTCATGCAAATTGTTTTCACTATAATATTGATAAAGATTTTGCGGAGTAAGACAAAGATGAAGTGTATATTAGGATGAATTAGGAGAAGGATGCAAAGAGTGGGCTATCAAAGATTGGAGTGTCTGGTGGAGTTACCGACTTTGGTTTAGAAATAAAAAACATAAAGTCACTGTTTAGCATTTAAAACAACATATAAAAATGTCATTGTTTTTGTTTTTTTTAGGTTAATCATGTGTTTATAACTTTATATTATGTTACCACTTGTTTGGGATAATTACACAACTGGACCTTATATATTTAATCCTTTACATTTTGACCCTCTGAACCTTAGTTTCTGATTTTGAGGGTGTTTGTTTTTTCGTGACCATGGTTTTCAATCTTTTGATCGACTAATTCGCTGGGTTTGAACCCATCGCCACACAGATTCAAACCGGCTAAAGCTCTTTCTTTCCGGGAGCTTCACCGGCCACTTTAGGGTTGTTTGCACTAGAATTACACTTGAGACCTCACACATCTTAGAGTCAGTGGCGGAACTAGGAAGTTAGAGGACGGGGGGCAAAAAAAAAATTTCTTGACAAAAGTCGTTTTGCACACAAAGATGAAGAGAATTTCGTGGTTCCTCTGAGGATGGTCCCTTATATTACTGGCGGTCCCATATATATTTGGGAGCCACCCAACATTTAAGGGGGCCGTTTTCTGGAGAATCACAAAATTTTCCAGAAGTAGAATCCTCTTTCAGAGTAGTCAATAAGGGTTGGAAGGGTGATTTTAGCATTTCCATTTCTTCAAGATCATATAATCTAGCTAAAGGAGAGGAGAAATCATGCAATGTGGCCAAGTAGAAGCATATAAATGACTTAAAAGTCTACTAAATGTCATATAGCAAGCATGAAATAATAATGTAGACACATTGTATACGTACTTAAGTAACCGTGATAGAGGTTAAGAAAATATTACATAGTAATAATAATAGTACGTATGTATAGCAATAATTCTCAAGAAATACCTCAACCATCATTTGAATCATCACTTGAGGCTTCTTCAGAAGATATGTAGATGATAGATTGAAGATGAGTAGGATGAACCCATGGTTTCATGGATGGCCAATATGATTTGTATTTTGATTTTTTGTAGATGAGGATTAATTTTGATGATGTGATCATATAGACGATTTAGAATCATTCCATATGGCATTTGAGAATTTGGTTGATTTTTAATCTTTTCAACTCGTTTGGTTAGAAAGTAGGCAAAGTTAAAAGGAGTACTTGTTAGAATGCAATACATCATGTGACATGATGATGCAGGAAGAAATGGTGAGTCATTTTGAGTGCCAAAGGCATTATCTTGAATGATTTCATTCCAAGATCTCATGTCATGACGAAGTTCTTCCTTGAGGATTATGTTTGGAAAAATTGTTTGTCCGGTTGTTGTGATTGATTGGATAATTTCCTTTGAGAGGGTTCTTCAGAGTAAGAACATTCTCCTTCACATGGAATGGAGAGAATTGAGGTAAATAACTCGAATGAGAACTTAAATGTTCTTTTTAATGCCCAAAATGTTAAGAAGATGTTTAGATTGTCATCTTTGGTGATTTCTATTGAAGAATAAAATTCAAGTACAAATCTTAGACAAATTTCTTCATGGAGTTCATATATTTTTAAAAGTTTGATAACTTGAAAAAGGGTTTGAATATTATCGTATTTATTGGATTCAGGAGATATAGGGCGACCTTCATGGATTGACCTACATTCTAGGTTTCAAATGACGGGTTTTAAGATATCAGGAATATAGTTTTCGTTTGAGATTGTTGGAACGTATGATTTTGTGTACCATAATTCATCTTCCTCTAAAATTGAAAAAGATAATTGTAGTGAGATTCCTTCATTTAACGAGATGCCTAGTGTGTGCCTATATGCAACAAATGTGGAGTAACGATTAACTCGACCTAAACTTAAAATCCTAAGAGTTAATCCAAACGCTCCTTAATTTGATTTTGCTCTTCCAAACAAGTCGAAAAATACATATTAATTATGTATCTTGAAATTTGTTCATGAGATCATTATGCATGTGTTTTAAAACGTTTTTAGGTTGTATTGACAATGCATAACAATAATTTTATTTTGCTCCTAACGTGAGTAATTTGAAAAATAAAATTGGGTTTTAGTTCAAAATCAATTTTTCAACACATTCACTAATGTATGCAAATCCTATATCTACGAGAAGCATATTAGTTATACATTGTATCCTATTTGTCTTAATTGTACAAAATTGAAAGAAAACATGAAAATCCCCAATTTTAATTTTTGGTGTTCATCATGAACCCTAGACTCAAATTGAAAGAAAATAGATGAAATGACTTACAATTGATGATCTTTGTGATATTAGGATTGATTATTAGTGTTGATTTGATCTTCAATTGATGTTTTAATGGTTGAATTTGAGTTTTGGTGGGTTTTGAGTCGTGTTCGTCAATGGTAGCAGATAAAGGAGTGTTTGTTTTTGTGTTTTGAAATTTTTTGTTTATGTGTTCCATATTATGGTCTGCTGATGGCGGTCCCATATCTCTTGGCGGTCCTAAATATATTGGGGGGCCGCCTATATGGGGACCACCCTCAGTAAAGGGTATTGGACTTGAGTTTTTGACAAAAAATTAACAAAGCGGAGTGACATCTTAATTTGCATTTCACGAATTAAAAATGCTTAAAGTACTTCGGATGAAGTATTCAAGTTGTCATGACACAGAATGGAACACGAACTAGAATTGAGACAGAAGAAGGAGAAGCGAACTTATATGATTTATGGAATGTGTTCCATCATTCCTAAACCAAGACATAGATAGTTAAACGATTCACGTTTAAGGCGTTTAGTCAGAATGTCGGTGATGTTGTCGACGGATGGCACCTTTTCGATTGAGATATGTCCTTTTTGGACATTATCATGAAGAAAGTGGTGAAGTATTTCAATGTGTTTGGTACGAGAATGTTGCATCGGGTTTTTGATAAGGTCAATCGCGCCTTTGTTGTCGCACATGATGGGAACGTCATCGAGTCATACATCGTAGTCGATGAGAGCTTGTTTCATCCATGGTGCTTGTTGACATGCCTTTCCGACGCTTACATATTCAGCTTTGGTCGTGGATATAGCAAGAGCGATTTGTTTCTTCGAGAACCAAGATGTCAAACAACATCCCACGAACGTACAAATACCGCTAGTGCTTTTTCAGTCGACATAATCTCCCGCATGATCAGAGTCAGCATATACTACGGTTTCTATGCCGGTCCCCTTAGGATACCATAATCCTAAGTGCGTAGTGCCTTTAATGTATCGGAAGATACGCTTAACCGCTTCAAGGTGAGAGGTTTTGGGAGCCTCTTGAAAGTGGGCACAAAGGCAGACACTAAACATGATATCGGGCCTACTTGCTGTTAGGTATAATAAACTACCTATCATGCCTCGATACTTGGTACTATCTACCGACTCACACTCTTCATCTTTCGTGAGTTTAGTATCGGAGGACATGGGGGTTTTCATTGGTTTAGAATCTTCTAGACCAAATTTCTTAAGCATTTCTTTAATATACTTAGATTGATTAAAGAATATACCATCTTCCATTTGTTTAATTTGTAATCCAAGGAAGAAGTTAAGTTCACCCATCATGCTCATCTCGAACTCATCATGCATGATTTTGGCAAATTCATCACACATGTCTTGACAAGTCGAACCGAATATAATGTCATCGACATATATTTGAACAATGATGAGATTTAAACTTTTCTTCTTAGTAAAAAGAGTGTTATCTACCATTCCCATTTTATATTCATGTTTAATAAGAAAAGCTTTTAATCTATCATACCAAGCTTTGGGTGCTTGTTTAAGACCATATAAAGCTTTCTTTAATTTATAAACATGATCCGGTTTTTCAAAATCAATGAATCCCGGAGGTTGTGCCACGTATACCTCCTCATTGATAAAACCGTTCAGGAATGCACTTTTTACATCCATTTGGAATAATTTAAAATCTAAGGCGCAAGCATAGGCTAATAATATCCTAATAGATTCAAGTCTAGCAACCGGGGCATAAGTTTCATCATAATCGATGCCCTCTTGTTGGTTGTAGCCTTGAGCAACTAACCTAGCCTTATTTTGAGAAACAATACCGTTCTCATCTAACTTATTTCTAAACACCCACTTAGTTCCTATAATTGTCATATTCTTAGGTTGCGGAACTAGCTCCCAAACGTCGTTAGCAATGAATTGATTTAATTCTTCTTGCATGGCGACTATCCAACTTTCATCTCCTAAGGCTTCATTCACATTCTTAGGTTCTATAGTTGATATAAAACAAAAGAAGTTACTTTGGTTTTGGGCTTGAGACCTAAGGGTTCGTTGGTTAAGGTTTCCTATAACATTTTCTAAGGGATGGTTCCTAGATTCCTTAATATTGACTATTTCGTCAATCTCTAATGTTTCATCCTCAACAACATTTTCTAGGTTTTTCTTTTCGATTTCCCTAATAGCTTCTTCTTCATCTAAGTCATCATCCACCAAGGGTGATGTCTTAGAGGGTGGAGGAGTTTCATCGAATGTCACGTTGAGTGATTCTTCGATTTTCCTAGTGTGTTTATTAAGAATGATATAGGCTTTACTGTTTTGCGAGTATCCTAAAAAGACACCTTCGTATGACTTTGGGTCAAACTTGGTAAGGTAGTCTTTGGTGTTTAAAATGAAGCACTTGCTTCCAAACACTCTAAAATAGTCAAGAGTAGGTTTCCTACCTCTCAAGATTTCATAAGGTGTTTTTCCTAGGATGGCTCTAATTAGGATTCGGTTGAGAATGTATGTTGAAGTATCTACGGCGTTACACCAAAACTTTTGTGGTAACGATTGCTCGTTCAACATGGTTCTACTCATTTCCTGAAGTGTCCTATTTTTCCTTTCAACCACGCCATTTGATTGAGGAGTGCGTGGAGCCGAGAAGTTATGAGTAATACCATTGGCATTACAAAACTCTCCAAATTGCACTTCATTATCAAATTCTCTACCGTGGTCGGTTCTTATTGACACTATTGTACATCCTAATTGGTTTTGGATTTTCTTACTAAATATTTCGAATTGATCGAAAGCTTCGGTTTTATCCTTAAGAAATCTAGTCCAAGTGTACCTAGAGTAGTCATCTACTATGACTAAGGTGTAGCGGTTTCCTCCGTAACTCCGTACGGCGGATGGACCAAAAAGATCCATGTGGAGAAGTTCTAAGCATCTAGTCGTTGAGACTATGTTCTTAGCTTTGTGACTAACGTGAGCTTGTTTTCCAATTTTGCAAGCATCACAAAAATGTTGATCAAACTTAAGCTTAGGTAAGTTTCTAACTAATTCCTTAGAAGCTAACGATTGAATGAGACGCATATTAGCGTGACCTAATCTCCTATGCCACAATGTGGAGTTTTCATTAATCGTTGCAAGACATATTTTGTCCTTGGCTTATTTCCTAATTTCATCACATACAAGCCTTTCTTCCTAATACCTCTACCTATGACTTTACCATCCTTAGTGATCATAGTGATTTCAATATGATGTTAAAAAAAGTTACCCTACATTTATAAACACATATTTGTCCTATACTTAGCAAGTTAAATCCTAAATTATCAACATGTTCTACATTATCTATTTTGAGAGAGTCATTAGAAATCGTACCTTTGCCAATGATGTTACCGCGAAGATTACTACCAAAAATAACGTTACCTCCATTGTATGCCTTGTAAGTGGAGAAGAGCTTTTGATTGCCCGTCATGTGCTTAGAGCATCCACTATCCTTGATCCATTCGTCGGGCTCCAAGTCGACTACAAGGAATATCTATTTATATAAGACAATAACTCAAACATTTGGTCCCTAATATCTCATGGGTCCAAAGTTGTTAGTGCCAAACATCCTTTGCATTTGATGCAATTGGTTAGGATGTGAGAATGGAAGACACATTTCCCATGGCATATAACTTTGACGTGAAAAGTTGTTCCAAGTTACGGGAAATCCATGGGGTTGGTTTTGTTGACCAACATGTCTTTTAGGTTGCGGTGTTTTAGGACGAGAATAATTATTATTGACTCTTCTAGGAGGTGGAGTTTTTGATTTAAATTTTGGTTTCGAAAATCCAACTCCGGGTTTTGACAATGGCTTATAGAATTGTTTAACTTCATTGTCACTAGCAACGGGAACTTTGGTTTTGTTTACAATTATGTGTTTTGGTCTAGGACTCAAAATAAATTTTTGAAAAGACACACTTTTCTCAGATATAGGCATTACTGGTGGCTGTCCCATATTTATTTTGGGGGCCGCCTGAATATTAAGGGGGCCACCCATATTTTATGGGTAACCTCTATCACAGGGAGAAGCCCTATATTCTGAGCTTTTACAAATTTTATTTCCTTAGTTTCACTAGATGATGCTTCAAATAAATTAAACCACAAACCTAATTTATCACCGGAGGGTTTTTGATTAATTAATACTTCATTCAAGCAATGTGTACTCTTTTCAAATTTGTTTAATCTAGTAGATTCTTCTTTGAGCTTTTCATTTTCAATTTAAGTGTATGAACTTTGCACATTCGAGGATCAACCTCCCTTGTTTTTCTCAAGAGTATGTGATAAATTTATCTTTTAATTCTCTAATCTCATTTTCTAGACTAATTCTAATAGCTTTTAACCTTTTGCTCTTAGTGATTATCTTCAAACTCATTTTGCATAATTTATCATATTCATTGTCTAAAGTTAAATCATCAATTGATGATTTTATCACATAAAGTAAGAAGATTCGGAACATACCTCATTTGATGCTTGAGCTACAAGACATGTCTCGTCTTGGATCTTTTCATCATTCTCTTCACCGCTATCACTCCAAGAACCTCGAATGAATGCTCTTTGGTTCTTGTCTCTCGGTGGCTTTGGACATTCTCCAATAAGATGATTTGGATCTCCGCATCTAAAGCACTTCCTTTATACTTTGCTGTATTTGGTCGTCTCGCTGTCCTTGAAAGGTCTTTTTTGATTGTCAGGTTCGGGTTGTCTTAAAAAACAATCTATTCATCTTCTCTTAAAGAACTTCTTGAAGTCTCTTACCGCCATGGCGTACTCTTCGTCTTCACTAGCCAGAACTTCGAACACCTTCATCACGTAGATTATTTTCTTAGCCTTTAAAGCAAGAGATTTCCTTTCAACTTTTGCTTTGACTATTTCGGAATCTTTTTTGATGATCATCTCATGGACTTTAAGGTTTTCATGAGCTCATCAAGCAGAAATAGAAGTTAAGTCTTCGACTCTTCAATCACTGTGACATTATGCATCTCCATTTAGGATGTAGAGCCCTAAGAAACTTCCTTACTAGAATAACCTTCATCAAAGCTTTAAGACTAGTGATAATAGTATTAAATCTAAAGCAAATGCACAATATTTAGATTGTCTACGTATAAGACGAGTTGTTCATGAAGTTGAAACAAAAGGTCGAATTTATTATCTTTGACTTGGTATATTACCTATGAGGTGATTAAACGAAAGACTTCCCAATTTCTTTTGCCGTATTGGCACATGGAAAATTCGTTCATCTTATTTCTAGGCAAAACATTGTAAATAACCATTTTGGCTTTCATTGTTTTTTCGCAACCTTTCTTTAAGATCATCGGTTTGGATTTTCAAAAGGGAAACCTCATCAAGTTTTTGGTTTCCGGATTTGGAATAATAGGTGTGAAAATCACCATTTGTAATAACCTGCCAAAGATCTAATCATTTTGATTTAACATATGACTCGAATTTATTGTTTATCCAAAAAAATAAAACAATCACTTTCAATAAGTGGTGTCTTTGCATAGATGCCCTTCAGATATTTGTCGGAATCCATAGATCGAATCCACGCTTTAAAAAACAATATTTTTAAATTTTTTTAAGTGACCCTTGCTATTGATACTTAAACAATTGTAGAAAACTGAGGGAGAAGGTTGAAATAGTTTTAACTAGTTAAAATTTGTCGTATTAAAAACTTTGCTAGAAAATTGTTGATTTCGAGTTGAATATGACAAGTCAAACAACAATATGAATCACAACTAAAATATCTAAGTATAATGAACTAAGTAAACCAATAACACTAAATAGATAGAGAAATAAACGACCAAGACCAAGACACCAGGACCAAGATTTTATAGTGGTTCTGCAACGAAGCCCTCTTTCGTCTCTACTCCACTCTTCGAGTACTCCACTTGAGATTTCACAATGTCCAACAAGCTCCCTTAGGCGGAGAAAAAAACCTTTGACCACGTCGCTTAACATTTCTTTTCCGACACACACGCTAGAATATGTCGATCGTCCTAAACCTGAGCGAGCTACTATAACCAATCTAAAACTTCACAAAGTCTTTATATATACTCACACGTATTATAATATCCCTTCGGGATTACACATTATCCAAATCACACCAAACACCAATTTACACTCTATTAGATCTACACTATAATCCAATTACACAACAATACAAATTAAATGATAATGAAGATATGGTTGCAACACTAGTAGGAGGAAGATGAATATCACTATGAAAACACATCGTTATAAGAAGAATACGATTTGTTCTCTCTTTGCACTTGAGTAGAGAAGAGAGACGGGAGCGGAAGAAAAGAATTAATCACTTGAAAACAAGATCAAGATATGTTAGTGATCAAGATAATGTGGTTTTAAAAAAGAAAGGAAGAACGACGAATACAGATCTTGAAAAAATTCATGGCAAGTAAGGGTTCAGTTTGTCAGATGGGGTAGGGCCCGATTATTTAAAGGCAGCACCAAAAATGCTGTTTGTACTGACGGCGTTCCCTCACCCACTGCCGTACCCTCTACATGATATAACTGGTGGGCCGGGCCATAGCCTAATAAGGGTGGGCTGCGCTGTAGACTACGCTCTATTTCCCCCTTTTGACTTCTTTATGAGGGGAAGGTGTTAAAATCTGGTTGTTAGAACCTTCCATTTATAGGGGGCGAAAAATCTGATTTCAAATTTAAAAAATGCTTTAATAAAACAGTTTCTTTTAGATAAACAAAAATCATTTTGTGTTTATATTTTTATAAAAATACTTTTGTAAAAATGTAACGGTTTAGGTAAATAAAATTATTTTCTTGATATCACATAATCATGATTAATAGGATTTGTTCGGTATTCATGTACCTAAGTGATTAATGCCTTTCGCGAAATGGAATTTTTACGATTTAGTAATTCTAATAAAACTTAAATTTTTTCTGTGTAAACTTTTTTCACAGTTATTGATAATTATTCAAAACACGGATGTCGAAAAATATAAATAACGTTTTTCTAGACTATTTCATAGTGTTGTAGTTACAAACACTATCAAACTTATATTCTACAGTTCTGTTTTTTAATTTTCGTCGCCAGGTATTATAATACAAACAAGAAATTAAAACAATAATGAAAAAACATTAAATAGAAATAAAATAAAAATATTTAAAAAAAAGGATATGTTTATATCACTTTGAGAGTCTTCAATAACTAACCTCATTTCAAATCTTCCAAATTTAAATACTTTTCATCAATCGTTCCAGAATTCCTCTTTACTAATATATGCTGACGTCTATTGCTTGCCTTCTGATCTTCATCATCATCTTAATGCTTGAAAATTTCATTTTTTTGTATCATGATATATCAAAATCAAAGCATACCGATCATTCAAAGCTCCGTTTGTCCTTCGTTTACAATAGGCTTTCTCATCCTTATTTGCTATTCCTAAATCGCATTTGGCTCAAGTTTTCATTAAGTTAGCCAAAGTTGTTGTCTGAATTGTTCATTACTAGAGCTAATCTAAGTACCACATTTCAAGTCTTAGATTTTTTAACATAATTTTGAGAGTTTGTTGCTTATAACCTAAAGACATTGTTGTTATTTGGTTTTCTTCAATGCCATCCAAGTGTTTGATAAAATGCCTAATTTAAATTGTTCGCTGGATTAGTTTAAAACATTCTGTCTTACCTCTAATGGAAGTGGTGCTTTTCGATTCACTGTTTTGGGTTATCAATTATTGAATAGTTTCTTGTGAGGTGCATCGAGAGATAAATTTCATTTGAATTCTATCATAAACCCTTTCGTCTCTCTAAAACAAACACTCACTTCTCCTACTATCTTTTTCCACGAACTGGTAGTTTTTTTTTCTCTCTCTCGGAAAAAATTCAAAATACTAAATGTCGGTGGTACCACTACCTACATATAAGTATGTATGGGCATTTTTTTGAAGGTTAATTTCGTACCATGATTTTTGTAAGGATATGCTAATATATGATTTATGTTTGCTAATGTGAAATTATTAAGAACTATATACCATTTTGGATTTATTTAGTTAGATTAACAAGAGGGTCAATGTGTGTTTCCATATGGAACAACGAGTCCATGAGACGAACCAATTGTTTCATTAATTTACGCAAATAAAACTACATGTGACTTTTTCATGGGTGTTAATATCAAATTTAGTTATGGATTGATATTGGATGAAACTTACTAAGAAGAAAGTTTGATTCCAAGCTCGCGATTGATGTTTTAGAACTAAGTGATTATAGAAAAAGACCTCTGTGTTGGGAATTATATATTTGACGAGACAAAAGAAACAAGTAATGAAACAAAAGGATAAAAATCGTCATTAAAGAATTCTACAAGCTGGTGGAGAATTATGGAAGATTTGGTCAAAGATATGAAAAGATGAAGATTATAGATCTCCTTATGAAGATAAAGATAACATAAGATATTTCTTAATGTTTTAAAAGATTTACTTGTTTATATCTTTATGTTAACTTCCTTTGCAAGTCATGATCTCTCTATATAAAGAGATCATAGACACATAGTTTAAGCATCCAGAAAAACGTGTGTGTGTGTGTACACTGGATCAATGTAGACGTCTAGTTTGTGTGGTGTAGCCTCAAGGTAATTAAGGTTTCCTTAATCCCTGTTACAGGTGGTAACCGATCTATACTGATCATATAGATTTGAGGCTTGGTGGAAACGTTTGGTAATAAAACCTTGTTCAAATAACATTGATGTTCTTTATTTAATTCTGCTGTGCATATTGTTATCATTGTTATTGTTCATCCTAGATATAAGTTCTAATTAAACTAGAGCTTAAACGATCCTAACAAGTGGTATCAGAGCCATGGGGCTCTTGATCTAGGATCTACAAGGTATGTTTGATGTCGAGTTTATGAAGAAAAGAAGGTTCAAGTTTTCTGTTTTGGGTACTAGTCACATTCGGCAACATTAGGGTTTGTCAAACCCTAATTATAATCAAAACAGAAAGCATGTTTTTGTGTATAAACGACATCAAGGGAAGGGCAACAAGTGTTTCTTGGTTCGATATCAATGTTGTGTTACAGTAAACACGATGCTTCGTTTAAGGAGAATGCTAATTTGTGACGGATTCGTGACAGCTTTGTGACACTAAAAAGCGTCGTCTGGATACTTAAAAAAAGGTATCCTTAAACAGTGGTTACAAGTTAGTACTGCTCGCGTTGATGTTTCTACTGCCAAGAATACACGAAGTTTGTTGGCTTTCGTTTGACACAACAAGCAGTCGATGCTATGAACAAGAGAAGAAGCAGCAAGTATCAACATGATTGAAGGTACAAAGAAGCAGCAGACATATAAGCTGATAATTGGAAGTATAGATGTTAATGCTGCTCGTTATGTTTTAGTGCTGCCAATGGCAGTTAATACTGCTAGCCTTATCTTTGAAGGTTAGTGCTGCTGCTTATGATTATTAGTGCTGCTTATGTAAGTTAGTGCTGCCAGGAGACATTAATACTGCCAAGTAACTGGTTAATGCTGCCAAAGAAAGATTAGTGCTGTCAGTTCATGTTAATGTTGCTATCACTAAAGGTTAATGCTGCCAGTTTATATTTAGTGTTGCTAGTATAATTAATACTGCTAGTATATTTTTAATGCTACCAATATTAAGTTTCTACTGCTAGGGTAAATTTAAGCAGTTACTACTATTCGATTAAAAGTAGTTACTACTGCTTGGGCTTAAAAGATAACACTGCTAGCTGTGTTCCATATTGGATAACACACACAGGATTGGATCTCGGTTGGAATAGGATTTTAAATGTTATATGGCTAGTTTTGGATTTATTGTTTGAATTAGTTACGGAGATTATTGATTAACACCTATAAGTTAAAGTAGAGTTTCATAGGTTTGTGTTCTTATCTTATCTTAAACGGCTTACAACGTTTACAGATAACTTGTTCGTGCTTACAATGGTGTAATGAAGACTTGTCAGAATCTAGCAAAGATTTATTTATAAGTTTGGAGTCACATGGATAGTACAAGATATAAGACACAAGTTTGGGTT